>WEKY01065529.1:0-14153 GCA_013390045.1 Picathartes gymnocephalus
TCCTTCAAACCAGGACAACTAGAGAATAGTGTTCACATCTAGTATCACAGCTGGTGTCACAGTGTATATCACTTCTTAGTTCCCTAGGGATGCTTAAATTTACCAAACTGCCTATAAATATAATCCATGATCTTATTGTAGGTTTTCCTGTTCTCCATTTCTATCAAAATCTCCATTTGCTCTTAGACACATCTAGTAGAAAAATGTTGGTGGATAAAATGAAATGCCATAGTGAGTGCAACAATCTTTCTTCTCCAACTGGACACAGTTCCTCCCCATCTTCACAGTGTGGTCTTGGATAGCTGTGGGTTAGTACACAAGCTGCCCTGTTTGTATTTTTGTAAGCTATGCCACTGTGAACTCTACGGTCTGACATCCTCCCACTCTGATTTTCCAGCTGCACAAAGATATTTTGTCTGCCCTATATTTGTGTCATCCATCAGGTGGATAAGACCATTAGAGACTAAAGAACAGATCTCAAACCCTGCACATCACAGAGACCACTCCCTAGATTGTCATCAGTTATTCTGTTGCAAGGTACATATATCTTCTGTTTCATCCTTCTATATATGTTTTCAGATTGCTTTCTCCCCTTTCCTGTCAATTCCTTTCAATTGGTCATTTAATGAGCTGGTTTACACTGCTGTTTGTCTCAGCTATCTTTGCTTTTTTTCTGACCCATGTGACTGACAGAAAACAAAGTGTTTTGTGACTGTGTGTACCAAAGGCAGACCATAAAAAAAAGGCTGAAATGTAATCTTATTATGTTAACTTGCTCATGCACCACCTTCTTCCACTAATAATGATGGGCTTCATGTTATATAAGCCAGGACAATAATTTTTTAAAATTCATAAGGCTTCATCTTCACGACGTATTAACTGTATTAGATTATAATAAAAGCTTTGCTATTAAATAAAGAACTAAGATTTTGGGACAATTCTTCTTTCATTATGTGAAATGTCATCAATTACAATTTTGGGGTTAGCTTTCAGGTTTGAGAGGTTTTTTTGTTCCTTTATTTTGTTTTATTTTTATTAAGGAGGTCTTTTAAAACACCTCTTCTAAGGGAAATAAACAAGATCTTTGTCAATTCATGGCATAATAATATGAGCTTAAGATTTACTGAATAACTATTTTGGAATGCCTGAATTCAGTTGAACACTATCCTTACAGAGAGTTTGGTGTAATTATTTAATTAATGGAAATGAAGTATTGCAGCACTGAAGGGTTTGAATAGGTGTTGAAGAACATTGTGGGTTAGCCCCATGGCTTGGCTGCAGCTCAGGGTAATTCACATATTTGAATAATGGAATGGTGAATTTTCATTGCTTGTCTCCCTTTCCCTTTTTTTCAGCTTTGTAACATGATGGAACCAAAGAAATCTGTCTTCTGCCAGACAGTAAAAACCTAGGTTGCTGGGACAACACATCGACTGCAAAAAAACTTTAACATAAAGGTGGCTCATTTCCAAGTCACCATTTTTCTGGAATTTGGGGTTTTTTTCCACGTTTTCATATAAAAGACACTGGCAAAAATGGCTTGTGTGATGTTTTGTAATCAATAAAACTGTTGTTTGAAGAGGGATTATGAATCAGAAATTAGTGCTAAGCAGGTGAGAAATGCACACCAGTATGTCTCAATTTTAAAAATATGAAAATCTCTAGAAGAAGTACATAAAAGTTTTAAAAGCCCTATTTAGAAAGCATCTGCTTACCTAAGAATTGGTTGCTAGGATTTACAGAGTTTGTCACAAAGTTGTTCCCAAATCTGCTTCACTGAAATGCTAACTGGGTGAAAAAAATGTTCTTAATGTTAAATGGACGGCATAGGATGATGCTGCACACTTTCCATTGAATCAAATTAGATCTGTGTAGTTAAATTTGAGTTCAAACCTTTGGAAATACTCATTGTGCATCATGAGTACAGCAACGTTTCAGGTAAAGAAGAAGAAAAACCCCTGGTTATTAGTAATAAAAATGTGACTCAGCAAAAACAAAACACAAAAAGTCCCCCCAAACCCCCCAAACAAAACAAAAACAAAACTAAAAAAAAATCTCCCCAAAACAATAAAAACCCACCCCAAACTCCCAGAAACCATCTCATCATCCCAGAAACTGGAGTACGTCAAAATCTGTGACCCTCCTCTTGCATAAGATTAACAAAGTATATTAACATTAATGATGCTATGGTAACTGGTGCTTGGAGCAAATAAAGCCCATTATGTTGAGGTGTTGACCAGCTTTCCTTTCTTCATATCAAAATTAATCTACTAGAGACATTGCAAAGTAGTTAGAGATGGAGATCTTTCTTGGATTGCAACACAACACAATGTTGGTGACTTTTCTGGGTCTGATAAAGATCCAAAGACTGTATTTTAGGATGCATCCTATCTAATTTAAATGCCTATCTCTTTGTTCAGTGTTGGAAAATAGAGGGAAATGCTAGGAGAATATGTCCACTTGGGGGCTGTTTGCTGAGTGAATTTCATCCATAACTCCACATGCTATGTGGAAAAGGGCACTTGGTGCTTTTCTTTTAGCCTAAAATGCAGGGGTTAGAGCACTAGTCAGAAGAGCTGGAGCTGGAACTAAAGACAAACTCAGCATCAAGCAAGGCAGGAATCCTCACTGTGGTCACATACACACCCCAACAGACAGAGTAATCAAGATCATCTATAGAGGAAAAAAAAATTACTCTGTCAAAAAGCCAGTCTTCCCTTTTGGAGACAGAGATCATTTAATCTACATGAAAAGAAGGCCCGACCACTATGTGCCTGTGAAGAGAAACAGATTAGTTCTAAACAGAGGTGATTGTGCAATTAAGTGGAATATGTTTCCTGTGAGATTCTACCAGTCAGGTTACGTGATTCTGTTGCTCACAAACACCACAGGTTCCAGCTTCATTAGTTGCTGTGCAGCACAGAGACTCTGATGTCCTGGAACACACCAAGGGAATATGCCACTGCCCTATAATGTCATCATACCGGGATCCCTAACTCTGATACACGATGCGCAAGTGTTTAAGTCTGCAAAGACACATGCCAAGGAAGTAGGAACAACTGGATGTGTAAACACAGGAGTTCAGCTGAAGTTCATGTTGGACCCCTGCCTGGATGTTATAAGGTCCCATCCACAGGGAACCATCTTACGGAAAACATTTTTACTTATGACTGGTCAGCAAATTTCAACAGACAAGTACTGCATGCTAACAGTTCTAGACCCAGTTCCAAGTGGAAGAAATTCTTCACATGGTCTGGGGATTTAAATTTGATAGCCTGTTTCTTGAGCAGTCTCTAGTGGGTTTTTTTGTATTGGACGTGTGAGTGCTCACTGATTCATTTCTAAAATTGTGCAATTCACAGAAATGTCTGTTTTGTTAATGCTTCTGGGACTTGATTCTGAACAATTCAGCAGTTCAGATGGGTTTTATCTGGCCACCAGGATAAAAATGGGAATTCAAGTGCTCAGTGGTCTAACCAGGGATATCTTGAATAACAGGACAACTGAATATTAGGCTTAAAAAAATAGAAATGGATTTACATGTTTAAGGTCATATCCACCACAGAATCCAGTGCAGTTTTGAGACCCTCAAATTAATTCAGACTCAGGCAGTTAACAGTGGATAAATGCAGTCATGGTGCTTTCAAACCAAAATCCTTATGCAGAGCCAGAAGAAATGTCACTGCAGTATGCCTTTCCCTAGTTTCCACTGTTAGCCTGTGTGGAGCTAGAGCTGGTATCTTTGCAACAAAACCCATGGAACACAAAGAAATACTGTGAATAATTCAGAAAATAAACTGGAGCTCCCAGTCTGCCTGCTGATGTTTTCAACATAAATCCATTTTACATGATAACTGGATTAAAAAATTAAACATATTTTGCATGATGATCTTTGTATCTTTTTCATGAAACTGCCTAGCATCTTTTCCATAAACCTGTGCCAGCCTTTTTCTTTTGTTGGGGGGTGGGGGAATAAACCTAATTTTATCTAATCATATAGTTAAGTAATTTACTGCTACTAGTCACCCTAGAAACATTAGTTGATGTCAAGAGTGTAGATACAAGTTGCAGGACAATTAAGAACTCATGAGTATTAATGTGGGATTATAATTTGTGAGAGAGTGGAATTCCTAGGGATGCCACAAGCTCAGGATGCTGCAGAACTTTTTATGGAGTTTTCGAAAAGGGAAGCTATGAGAGGATAAATGCTTGTCTGAGTGTGAGACATCTCCCTTTTCATGTAGGGCCTTTGTATGAGAAGTGAAAAGCTTAAACTATCCAGCTGGATTCTTACTGCCTTGAAATTGATGCCACCATTGGTTGGATGAGGTGAATGTTGCTAAGCATAGAGGTCTGTGGCAGAAGAGCAAATGGTCCTTCAACTCTTGTGATTTAGGAGTAAATGACAGTATGAAAGTGCATTTCTGATCCTGTTCAGAAAGTGTATCAAGTTAAGGAGGAAAGAGTCAATTCAGAACAACTGACTGAACTGAGAAGTGTATTATACAGGGAGAATGGATTTTGAAATAAATTCTCTCTCAAAATACTATCCAGAATGAAACTCTATCAGGAGAGTATCACTTAAAAAAGCTGGTAGGAAGAAGCAGTCATCCTAGGCATTGTACTGAAATCATATTTCTGAACATCTCAGCATCATTTATTTCTCAGATGAAAACGACTTAGAACTGCTTCATACTTGGGGAAAAAGTTTACCAGGACTACAACCCTCTTAAGCAAGTTTAATTGCTAGATGAGCTAGGATTTCCTGCTTAGAAGGAGTGGTTGGACACACACACAGACATCAGCCAGGCCCCAGCTTCATTGTCAGGTGAGATTTGGGCACTTTTGTCCCTGTTCACAGAATCACAGAACAGGTAAAGTTGGAAATGACTGCTGGAGGTCATCAAGTCCAACTTCCTGCTCATGCAGGGTCCCCAAGAACGCTATTACTCAGGATTGTGTCCAGATGACTTTTGAATATCTCTAGCGATATTAAAAATACAAGACGTACAAGACAATTTGATAAAGCTGTATTTCACTATGTGCCCTGAAAAGAGGACGAGAACCAGAAATTGAAAAAAAAAAAAGGTATAAGTCAGTAAATCTAGACACATTTAGAGACTGATTTGTTAATTGGGCTTAATAATTTGCATGCGGTCTTGTCCACATTGCTTTAGGAAACGAACAGTCCGAAGTAGGGGTGGGAGAGAGGACTCTGGTGTGGCAGTTTGAATAATTAAGCATCTTTTTTTCCTGGGCTGTGGTATTTTAGCAGCATAGTTATTCTTTTCAGGGTTTGGAAGCAGAGAAGGGAGACTGGTTGGCCTGTGTACATCCATGAAGGATGAAAGATGATACTGGTTCTACAGTAGCACACGAGTGCTTGTGTAGTATTTTCCATGATGGTGTAGGCCTACAGGTACTGTTGCGATGTTGCTGTATTTCTTATCTGTGGTGAAGCTCCTATAAGAGCTGTGGGAAACAGATCTATTTGAATTTATCAGACCAATATGGGAAATTGAGGCTCAAATCTTAGCAGACTTAGTATGTAACCAAAAATATTTTTGCTGGATTAAATATGAAAGTGTCAGTAGTTTCACAATTCTATGAGGTCCTTTAGGTATGGGGCTTTTTAAGCTTTATAGAATTATTTTTTAATGGAAGTGTTGCCACTACAAATGTTCATTCTTTTTCATGTGTCGGATACAGCTGCCTCACTTTATATTCCTATTTTGCCCTTGAACTAGGACCCAAATTAGATGAATGATGCCTTTGTTTTTTCCCTTTTTTTATTTTTTGTTAATATCTCAGAAATTTCTTTTTGAATTTTTAAAATATGCTCTTTGCTTTTAAACTGGTAGTTTAAAACATTTGGGTACCCTTTTTTGTTCTTTTTCAGTAGAACTGAATCTGTATTAAACAAATGAGGATGAAAGAGAAACAAAATTGGATTTGTCACAGGTGGAAATGAATATACTGAAAGTTAGATAGCTCTTTAGCTTCCATAGTCATGCTGAGAACTGGTTGCGTGGCATACTTCAAGAATTGTTTCAAAGTTGTATAGCGAGTCCTATCTTTTAGGGAAAATTCTCTGTCGGTTGAGCTCAGTATCACAAGAGGAGTGTTGATGTACATTTTAGCTTTTCATCAGTGAAAAGATGCTTATTTGTTTCTGCCCTTTAGAACATGTTATGACAGTGATATCACAGCACTGGCACTGGGTATAGGTAACGGTAGGATTTGGGAGCAATTAAAATTCCAAGCTATACTGTTACATAGTGACAGAAACAAAACCCAGAATCATAATGGACCCACAGTGTGACGTTGTAATTGAAAACCAGAAAGCATCGAAACCTCTGTTCCACTTCTGGCCGTTCTAGGGTGTAATTCTTACAACATTATCTGTGCTGTAGTATCACTCTGGCTGTTACACCGAGGAATAGTTTCCCCCTGGGCTAGGCTGGAAAATATGCATACAAAGACACAGAAACTGCTAAGATGTTATGTTGGTGAACTAAAAGGGAAGAAACCTTTCACATAGTTTCAAAAGAAGAAAACCTGTATAACTGAGATGGAAATGTTGATAGGAACACACAGAGCACACCAGATCAGTGTCAACAAAGGTAAGTGTGCTCAGAGCAAAATAGTCTCAAGGCTATGAAAATTTAACAACAAGTTTGCAAACTGGATGAGAAATATAATTTTCTCTTATTATTCTAGGCTAATGGATACGGAATGAATAAGCAGTCTAAAATACATTCTCCTAATACAGATTTTTGTTTAATCATACTTTTGAAACATCCTGTGAGCAATCTGCAATCAGTTCTTATACATAATTATCCCTATATCTGCAGATACTGAAAAATCTCTTGTGTTCATTGCACAAAATAGGAAACAAGGGCAAATAAAAACATTTATTGTTGTAGGTTTCTCTTACAAGAAACTCAGAGAGAGCTAGTCTGTGTTGAAAGCAGTTCAAAAATTAGATAAATTATGCTTGTGTGTGATTTACTGAGCTTCACGTATCACATATGAACTTTATGATAATCAGATTCTGATAGAATGTATCTGATAAAATAC
The DNA here is from genome assembly GCA_013390045.1 of Picathartes gymnocephalus. NCBI lineage: Eukaryota > Metazoa > Chordata > Aves > Passeriformes > Picathartidae > Picathartes > Picathartes gymnocephalus. The sequence continues at coordinate 7,081 of WEKY01065529.1, forward strand.
AGATGACTTAGCACTTCAGAGATCAATTCCTTTCATTCTAATGCACGTATCTAAAATAGATCAACAAAATCATTCTCTAAGAGTGCTTATTTCTTCCACTGCCTGTAAAGTTTTTCATACATAATAACTGGCTCACATACAGATGTCTAAATTTTAGTTGTCTAAAATTAGGTGAGATAAATCTAGCACTCCTCTCCTCCCTACTTGGGTATTACAATTGAATTTTTAAATTTGGATGACTCTAAAGATCTGTCCTAGATTGTGTTCTCTCTTTTTCATTCTTGGTCTCTGTTGGGCAGGAATTCCCTTATATGTACGGAAGACGGAAGAAGAAGGAGAAGGTGAAGGAGAAGAAGGAGAATATGAAGGCAGAAGGAGAGTAAAATAAAAGAAAGTTTGTAGTAATTTATTAATAATAAAAATAATGGATGAGTAATACATTATATTTTAGCTGTCATATACTCAAATAATGCTAGTCATTGTTTATATTCCTCACTTTAACAAAATAAAGTATGTACTGTATGTATAAGACAAAATAATTTCTTGAATATTGTTGTTTGCAGTTACATACTGATCTGATGTTTTGCTACTTTGAGAAGAATGGAGACCAGAACTTGAAAACATAACCACAACCATCAGTGCATTACAAAGCTGCCATACAGTGAATGCCATAAAGGGCAAAACTTTTAATTCTTTGTGCATAATGGCTTTGTAGTTATATAGTCGCCATGAAACAAACTCTTCCTTTACAGTATATTGGTTTACTTGTTGTCAGTATAGTGTTCTGCCTTTTGTTTCCTTTATCAAATGGGGGAACTTAATACATCTCAGCATAGGCATAACATGCAATGAAATAATTTGCTTTTTCTTTTGGGGATTGGGCCCGAACTCCGAATCACTACACAATAAAGGGATTATACATTAAAAAGGACCATATGCAATCAAGAAGAAATTTTAATTAATCATAAATAGAACTGCTTCTGTGGAAATAATTTGACCTGACAGTTCAAGGTTTGATCAGCACATCACAGAGATTAAAAATACTTTTGACTTCAACAGACAGAGCCCCAGAGAGTCACTGCAGCCTGAAATACTTCAGGAAAGCTAGTGTGTACAGATCACACAATGCCAATGTTTCTCTTAGTGCTTCCATTCCATTAGGAACCAATGCGGGACTCTTTTAACTTCCGAGAAATCTTCCAATATCATGCTGTCCTGGTCAACGCTGAAACAACAGAGATTACAAGACATCAAACTACAGTCTTTTATCCCATGTTCTCTGTGTATAAAACAAGAAGTCAGCTTCCCTTTGAAGTACTAATTGACTGTCTGTACCAATCAGCACCTAATCCCTTTCCCGAATGCACTTAGGTCTCCACAGTAACTGAGCTGGCCTTCTCTGGGGTCTAGGCTGGAAAGCACTTACAGTAAATGTGTAGTATGCAAAGGGAGTAATTGATCTCAGTCTAAGAAAACCTTCCTAAAAGCAACTAGACCTGGTAATTCATGATTAAATCTAACAGCTAGAAGATGAATACAAGCTAGAAGAAAAAGAATTCAGAGGCAGTACACTAAAAATTAGCAGCAAAAAAGAGGCATCTGATTTTTTTTTCTTTTCCTTCTTCTTTAACACAGATTATCCAGGAACAGCGGGCACCAGTGATTTACTGATTGTTCTGGACCCTTACAAATAAGGTTGGAGATAAAATCACAAAGAATTTGCTTGATACTGTGAGGTACAGCTCCAATGACTACCTCGCTCATTACAGGAATTGTTAGTACAAGAAATTACAGCTGCATTTTACCCATTGCTGGGAGCACAAGCGATACACAAGTGATCATTTAGAGCTGATAGCCTCAAAGTCTAGCCAGGCACCTGAAGTAATTTGCAGTTACTTGATTGCAATCTCTGCCCCTCCCATGAAATAGAGATCAGGAAGCAGCCCACTTGGAATGTCAGTTTGTAATATGTAAAAGAAGACTGAAAAGACATAGTAAAGGGAATTTGAGGGACATTCTCCAGCAAGTACTCTTTCTGTCAATTAGAAGAGAAAAATGCCATAGATTACAGTAAAGGACCAAAACCACAGGACTTCATGTGCCCCATAAAAAAACCAGCCATTGATATAGGAAGCACTCTTATGAGGAGCAAGTTTAAACCTAATGAACACTGAGTATTCAGAGAATGTTTTCATTTCTTTGAGGAGGGGTGTAGAAGCGTTTATATTTTAGGAGTATAATAAGATTTTTCTGTACAACAAATACTTTTTTTGGAAGAATGAATGATTCCTCGAAAGGTTAGTATTAATTCCCAACAGGTAACATTTATGCTCAGTACATACCTCTTTATGTAAAACAGCAACACAATATTCTGTGTCTTCTTTTCTTTATATTCTGTATTGTTAAATTATTAACCTTTTAGATCCGAGGATTTAAGACAGCAAAATTTTATTTTCTTTCACGCAGTACATGCAGTACAGCCACATTTTCTTGAGAGGTAGCAGACCTGCTCTACTCTCTCTGGTAAACAAATAGCTTAGATCAAAATAGAATATTTAAAATATACAGTGGAATTGCCAGTAGTATTCTTACCTTTGTTGGACTTCAGTGTCCAGCAGTTGACATGCTTGGCTAAGAGGTTTTTCTATCAAGTACAGTCATCATTTGTGTTGACTGAAAAATTCTGCAATTTCCCACATCTTTGAGTGCCTCTATTTTGAAGGTATCTGCCTTGCTATACCATAGAGAAAAATTCAGTTAATAGGAAAAACATTTTCTAGAAAAATCATTCTAGTAGTCCCCTTTCAAAAATATTTTCCAGCTTTTGCTTATACAGCCACAAAATTCAATTAAATGTTAACAGAAACAAGAAATTTTCTTCCTATTAAACATTTATTTTAAAGAGGCATGTCATGATTTTCAACGACTTTTTTTTTTTTTTATCTTTTTGAAAAGCACAGTTCATAAATGGGAACTTGATTTGCTGATCTCTTGGGTGGTCACTTAAAACAGGGCTCTTCATATGACTAGAATTGCCATAAAGACAGACCATGTAGCTCTGTAACAAGGAGGTCAAGACAGAGGAGAGTGTAGAAAAATAAACAAATCAAGAAAAGAAAACAAACCCTCTTGTGCTATAGCTGCTTACACCTTAGCCGTTTTTTTCCCTCTGCTGCTCACTGAGCAGCAACTCCACAGTACTGATCCATGTGGCTCTTTCTTCCCCTTTCAGAAACTATCTAAACTGTCTGTTTAGAAAAGATGAAGCCTAAAGCCTGTCTCCCGTTGTCATGTTCACCTGGTCCTGTGCTATGCCCCTACTCACAGCTGCTAGTTTAGGAGGGTTAATCTGTAGAAGGAAAGCCAAGCCAGCAGAAGAGAGAGCACCTGATGAGGAATAGGTCTACAGACCTACTGTCTTTAGCTCATTCACCCTAATTGTCAGACCTTTGATATTTCTGACTGACTTTTCTGATAACTCTGGCCTTGTCAAGGAGATGATGCCTCTGTTCTTGGAAAAGCAAGACAGGGGAGGACTGACCAAAGCTGTGCTCAGACAATAGATATTTCTGATTCCTCCCCTGTCCCATGCCTATGTAAGAACAGCTTTTGGTGAGTCCTCACCTTTTGCATCAGCTCTAATCCTTGAGGAGCCCTAATTAATCGTATTTCTCTGGGGATTGGGCAAAGAAAAGGAGGGAAACCACTTTCAACTCTGAATTTTACATATGAATTAAGACTGGATTGACAATTCTGGGATGAACAGAATGCAGGATCACCTTAATATTTTCTATGGCAACCCAATCATTTTTTCATAAAGCCATAATCCTCAACATAAGGGTTTTTTAAAAATCAAATATATTTAACTAGAAATCTTGCAAAAGGTGAGGGTGAAATTCTGATAACAACAATAGAAAATGCATTACACTGCCCTGACTCACAAGGCAGACTACCAAAATGACATTATGGATAAAAGAGTAGAGGGATTTTATAAAAAGGAGCAGTTCACAGATTGGAATGGGTCTAAGGTTAGTCAGAAGAGTGCTGGGCATTAGGCATTGAATCACATCTTGTATTATGAAGGAGGTGAATGAATCTAAATGAGCTTGAGATAAAATAGCTAAAGTAAAATTGAAGAAAATCAAACCCTAGTTTATTGTTCAAGGAATTTATCTTATAATTGTTATATTAAGTGAAAAATAATATTTTACAATGAGAACTCCCCACTATGAATTGTTTCCTTGAATAGTGTCCTTTATGGTTTCACTGGGATTGTGGTTCTGCTAACCAGTGGTAAGTAGTAACAGTCAGTTTCTGATAGTCACACATGGCTCATATGTTTTGTAGCTTAGTCTTTTACTTCTTCATAGCAAGCAGGTAATCAGTAATATTTCACAAAATTATTTTCATTTCTATTTCTTTGACTATTGTGTGATTTTCTCCTTCACTCATACTGTAGCTCAAAAAAGTCAGTTCATCACTACTTAAACTCTACCTGAGTTTGGTTTTGCTGAGTAGCACAATAGCTATAAATTCCTCATCATTTGACTTGAAAAAGTGCTTGTCTTCCTTGTGTCAGAGGAAGAATACCCGTATTTATTATTAATTGTTTTCTTCATGTTACTGCTCTTGGTTTGAATTGGAAAAGCTGACATCCTGTGAAAGCATTAAGAGTGATGTGAAGAGTTCACTAATCACTGCTTTATAAAATATCATTAGTAATTTACATGCTTTAGGAATGCACCCATAACCCTTCTGGGAAATATGCCAAATATTATCCATGAGTCTTGTTAAATATTTTATTAGCAAAAAATTATTGAAGTTATCAAATGGATTCCAGCTTTTGGTGTCATCCTGGATCACTGTGAGTCGGCCGTACTTCACAAAAAACTGTATTGGTCCTCAGATAAGGAGGTAAAATATGAGTCAGTCCTGGAGACCACTCAGCCAAGAAGAAACTATGGATGTTAGGGTGTTCAGAAGATATTAGAGCATTAAATGATGGGTGGCAAAGGGAGATATTACCTCTCTGGTAGGTTTAGAAAAAGATCAAGGAGTCGGAGGAGGCAGTCAGAGTCTCAGGTAGACACATACAAGAGAGACAGCAATCATATTCCACATGATCTGTGGCTTAGTTTTAGTCTCCTTCTCCAAATTTGCTAAGCAACTCTGATGTGACAGATGCTCTTTGCATATTAGCCTCCTTCACGGTGGTGGAGGTAGCTGTAAAGTAGTAGGCAGTGATTCAGCTCTCAGGCAAGGCAACCTCTTTAGAAAGGCACTATGTGAAAATCATGTGGTGTGAATGACCAGCCCGGGGTACGGCTGTGAGCCAGACTGAGCCGTGGATGTGTGTCTAGGCTGCCGTCAGGGGAAACAGTGCACAGTAGTTAGGAAGTGCTCTTCTTATCTCGCATGCTGCTGTACTCTTATGAATCCTATACGACTTTTTTTTCTTAGAAAGAAAGCTTTTTCTGAAGGAAACATCCGTCATTACACTGTATATAGAGATCAACAGGTTTTGCATTCCTTGTGGTGTTATCATGCCCTTTCATCAGCTAACCAGCTAATTTACACCACCACAGCCTTCCTGTTACAGATAGAAGGAAGGATTTGGTGCAACCCGAAACCCTAACTCACTCATTACCCAGCAGAGGGTCACTCTGCTATAGTAGTGAAGCCAATGAATATAAAAGCATTTTAATGGAAACCTTTCCTGCAGCTGGAGAGCATCACTCTGAAGAATTTCTGGTAAACAGGCATTTTCCAAAACATAAACATTTGGGTTTTAAATGAATATTTATTCTGTTTCACTCTACATTTATTTGTAAAACGGAAATGTCTGCATAAATAGATGATTAAGATCTAGAGTGTATATTACCAAACAGGGATTGTAGCTTATTCCTGATCCCTGTAGGAAGAAAACTTTCTGAACCTGTGATGGTCAAATGAAACAAAATATTGTACCCTCCTTTCAGTACATTTAGAGTGGAACCGTGCATTGTTGCACGTTCAGAGCTTTAAGTACTTCTTCTGACTTTTTATGGTGCATAGGACACAAGCATTATCATAGAACAATAGCCAGAATAATTTGTAAAGCTGAAAAACTCATGTGTCCTCCCAGATGGCTTGGAGACTGGCATGTAAATTAGGAGAAAGGAGAAAAATCTTCCTTGCATATTACTCAGTACCCTTAGTTACTGCTCATGGTCTCCTGGAATATAAAAAGAGAAGCTAACCTTATCGTTCAGCAAAGCAGTTAGCATCACTTAACTACATGAGCTGTCTCACAGATGCTTCTAGATTTGTTTGCTGTGCTCCTCTCTTTAGATATTGGATGGTAAGTTGATGCTTTAATTAAGACAAAGTTTTGACTCATTTCTGGCCTTTGTGCAGTGGAGGGAGCTACCAGTGGGGAAGAGGCCTGAGCTGATCAGTAAACTGAAAATCTTGTCAGTGTGCTAACCAGAAAACTCTGATCTGCTCTTCCAAGTTTCTACTTTTGCTTTTCTCAAGTCAGTCTAACTTTAAAAATAAAACTTCTGCCTGTAAATCTTCTTTCTGCTAGTTTTAATACAGCAGAATAGTCTTTTGTCATCATAAATAGTTATGTTTTCTATTAGATAAAAAATCTGTACTTGTATAATCACACAGATAGTCAGAAGATGTCAGTGAGTCAAGGTCAGTATTGACATATTTCTGATAGACATGCTTACATCAGGGCTGTGATGATTTTGAATTATTCTGCATACTTTTTTGAGAGTAAAGTCTGTTCTTTACTTACATGAAAGGTCATCACAGAATCTAAGGAAAAGCTGTGAGATTCAGATATCCACCCCCTCTGCCCCTCACCCTATCCATTAATAACACCAAGTACACACATAAACAGGAACCAAACACAGATTTTCCCCAAAACATACACTTATACAGAACTATCCAAGAGGAAATGTAAGATATCAAAATAATGAGGTGACTATTGCTTTTATTGAGAGTAGGTATCATGACTTTGTGTTAATTTCTTCCTCTTTTTTCTTTGGGCTTGATTGCTGGAGCGTGGATTATTTGTAATCACC
>WEKY01065538.1:0-12294 GCA_013390045.1 Picathartes gymnocephalus
TTGTATTTCTTCTAAAAACTAAAGGCCAAAATATGAACTTAATGAATTTATGTGTGCCACCACATTTTAAGTTATCTTTAGAAATGCTATGAAGCACATTTTTTGTTATTTTAGATTTTCTTTCAGTATGTGCTTCATGGATTAGTTTTTTCTTATTTTAATAATTTTCCTGCCTGTATTACATTGGTAATATGTAATGTAATATGAATATGGTATTCTGGGTCTTTAAAATGAAATAATTAAAAGTTGAGTGAAATTTAGTGGAGCAAGTTCAGTAATTTTCACTTGTTTCCAGGTAATGAGCTGTATCTTTTCACGTTTGTATGAGAAGGAAAATTATTAACACTGAAGTTTAGAATGTAGTTTGTAATCAATAAGAGTTACAATAACTGTGATTGATATCAAACACAAGATTGCTGTAATGTTAAATACATCAGAAACTGTTCACCGATAAAAAAAGATCTTGCAGTTTTAACTGAAAGAAGTACATTTTGGATGCTAGTCTAGATAAGTCATAATACATTGTATTTGACTTTTTTTTTTTATTTTATTTTTACAATAATAAAATATACCCAGAGAAAGTAAATCTGTGATTTTAACATCTTTTGACAAGCACATTAGACTGTAGAAAGAGCATCCAAGTTGGGGCTTGGGGCATATGGTGCTACCTTCTGCTAGCATAGCTCCAGAACAAGTCACTGTGTTCACCAAGGGGTCATATTCAGATTCTCAGGTTCCCTCCTCTGGTCTGGGGAAAACAAAAGCCATTTCCCTTTCACACGGAAAAATCAGAACACAAACTACAAACCTCACTACCCTGGGATACCTTCGTTGTGCAGAGAACACAGAGATGCTGTGAGATGTTTTGCTATCAATTAAGTTTTTTGTCAGAGCATTCAGAAAAGTAACTATATTAGCCTATGTAGATACTTACAGCTGCTTTTTAATTCTGAAAAGACATAAAATGCTACTTTGAAAGAATATATGCTTATATCATGATGTGAAATTGTAGAAGCATTTCAAACATATATACATTCAAAGTATTATTTGAGTAGGTGTTTTGTGAAGGTAGCACACACTTTTCACATCTTCATAGATTGTCTTGTCTTATTTAGATTTAAAGACTGGTATGTATAATAGATAATCCAGGTGTTGTGTGTCTTGGGAATTCAACATATGGATGAGGATATGGAAGGCATTAGTTATATGAGATTTGTTGACCAGCTTTTAATTCAGATTGTCATTTTTAACACATGGCGGTGCAGATGGTAGAGTTTTGACTGTCCGTCAGAGCCCAAATACCTTAGGGACAGCTGTTGCTGATAAATCACTTTGCATGCTTTAGGTCAAGAGTCATCAAACCTGTTATAGCACCTGCTTCTACATATGCAAATCTGTTGTTTTGTCATTTCATTAAACAAGGGAAAGTAGTGGTCTCTCTTGGCCATAAGTAAGACTGGAACTTATCCCATATGAAATGAAATACAGCAAGAAGACAACGGTGGTTTCTGCAGTACAGCCATGGGATGCTGCTTCTGTTTGGGGGCTTTGTTTCTGGAAGACTGCCTGCAATTTGGAAGGAGGGTAGAAAGACAAGTACATGTTTGGAGGCAAGAAGTAAAGGGAAGGTGTTTGCTGTCATTGACTGTAGGGTAGTTGTGAAGTTTGACATGCCCAGAAGCCAGTGGGTGCCATGTGGGGCTCCCCTACACTGCATACCTCTGTTTTCATCATCTGGTGAGCCTGCAGCATGATTTCCGGGCACTGGAGCATACAACATGTCTACTTCGGTTTGGAGCTGATTGATCCACAGTACAGAACACGCTTGTGGGATCTTCCCTTGCTATAGAAGAACATAAATGATTGAAATGTTTTCTTAAGAAAGAAAAATATCATTTGTTTATCTACTTCAATGCCCAGCAAAAAAAATTCCTGTCAAATGGCAGCACACTGCAAGAACTGGGGGTTTGCTGCACGAGGTTATACCTGAGCTTTGGAAACTCTCAGATGTTTATATATGTTTAATCTGTCAGGTATGTAAAAAGAGTTTAAATCATGAGGAGGAAACTTCTTTGTTTATTGCACTTCACAAGTAAGGCTGTGGCATGTAATAGAAATGACACTTAAGGATTGTTTTTTTTAAACAAACTGACAGAAGATTTTATCCTGCACTGCCATAGATTGCTTTGGGGGAGAAAGGGAAATGGTAAAATTGATGAAGAAATGTTGCATGCTGTCATTTTAGATTATGGTGTTTTGCCATGAATTTGCTGCTAATTTTTTTAAAGATACTGTAAAATTCCGCTGCTGCAGAAAGTACCACAGTAGCGCTGTCGTCTGTTAATTATTTCATTCTGTGGCTAGTTTGTCAACAGTATTTTAATCAAGCCACCAGCAAAAATGCTTTTTGAACATTTTACGGAGAAAAAAGGATACCCCCCTGACCTTTCAACCTTGTCAGCTGAGTTTTCCCATTCTGACAGTAGGCATTATTTTTGCAAAGGTTGGAATTTTAACTCTTCAGTGAACCAGATATCATTTTTATTGGGATATTAATTCTGGTAGGTGCTAATCTCATCAAGATTTGCAGACGTTTTCCTTCACAGGCCATTCTGATTTGTAGCTTTTTCTTTTCACAGCAGTATTAAATACCAAACCTCTCTGATATGGAAGTTCATTAGAGATATGTCTTTGATGGCAGCCCTTTCAGGGCTTCAGTTTCAAATACCTTGATGTAAAGCTTAAGAAGCCATTGTGTTGTAAGCCCTCCTTGATGTGTCTTATTTAGATCTGCATAGTAAATCAAGGAAAGTAAATAACAAGGCAGCAGATGGAAGCATGGAGATAAGGCCAGTGAACAATTGTATTTGTATTTTGTTATGATGTTGACAGGAGCTAAAATTCACTAATCTAGTTCAACTGATCTGCATTTCAAAGAAATCTCATTTAGCAGCAACTTGAAGGTTTGGAGGATAAAGTTCTTTTATTGCAGCTTTTATTGCATTCTTTGCTAATTTATCTGGTCAAGATTTAGCTTTGCTTACTTAAAGCAGCAAGCATGTTACAAGGAGTCTTAAATACTACGAAAGCATTAATGTCTAGACTATGAACTGAAGGTAATTACATATCCACCAGTGAATAGGCTACATTTAGGAAATACTGTTGTCCAAATGGAATTGGAAGAGAAATGCAGATAAGTTCATTTCCCCCTATTTTCTCTAAGCCTGTTTTTGTTGTTGTTGTTGTTTGTTTTTTTTTTAAATTGTTATTAGTTTTTAATTGTGTGGAAAAATAATATATAAGAAAATGTAAAATTATTAAATATAAACCCCAGAATTTCTTGAACTGTGAGTTCCATCATACCATACTTTGCTGCTCTGTTTATAAACTGATAGCTCATATTAAGGTTTCATTTAAAGGTTGCCTTCCTGCGTCTATTAAACAAAACTATTAAACAGTGGAAAATAGTTTAATAGGATGATGGACCACAGTTATTTTATGTGTGCTCTAAATGATGTGGATGATGTATATGTAAGTTAGGTACTTTATATTAGATACAGTACAGCCATGTCATTTGAAAAAAAAATGTGATAAATACTTTGTAAGAATCAAATATCTTTAAAATGAAAAGGGATATAAAATAGAATTTATGGTTTACTTTTGGAAATTTAAAAAAGTTGTTCAATCTTGAGGCAAAAAACCAGACTTTGATTTAGTTTTCAGTTTATAATATAAATACTAGCAATGGACTGTTCAGGGTATCGTATGTAAGTGTGTCCATACCTATGTACAGATGTAATGATAATAAACCAAGGCATGCCAGGCCAGTGTACACCCACTCTAATAATGGGTCCCAGTTCTGTAAGACATGTAAATTAAACCCAGCAGCTGCTAAGTGTTAATGCTATAGTCCTTGCTGCACTTCTGCAGCCTGTCCTTGTCACAGAGCCTGCACCTGTGCCCCAAGGACTGCACTTCCATCTCATTCGCAGGGTGGGTCTTCGCACTTGTATGCAGTGTGTCTTTGCAGGCTCCAGAGGACTGGAGGGGGAGGTAGCTGGTGATGAGGGTGCTTGCTAGGCTGCAGTGACATCTGATAGCTTTTGACTGTGGACTCCATCAGCTAATCAGATCATGGGGTAGTAAATGCTTCTTTAGTTGTAGCACTGGCTTAAGCATCTTTTGGTTCCTTCTTCTCATTGCTATACCTCTAAAAATGTTCATACAGTGTTTTGTGGGTCTGGTGGACTCCACGAGTTTGAAAGCAGCTTCCATTCAGCCAGTTTACTTTTAATCTAGATTAGTTCCTCAGTATGACTGACCATGTAGCTGTGTGTGTGCTTTCCTTGGCACAGCTCCGTGGCCAGTGCTGGGAAGGGTGAGGTGGTACTGGTCCTGCCTCTGCCACTGGAAGAAATGTTCATCAGTCTACACCCAAAGACACACCGGCTGAGCTTCCACAGTGGAGCGAGCCGTGCCACATCACAATTGTGTGATCCCACCTTAGCCATGTTGTGTCTCCTCACTCCTCTCTTGCCCTAGCAAGGATGACCGTGTTTTGGTCAAAAGTTGATCACTTGTTTTGCAGGACTGTTTTAAAGTCAGCACAAGGGAGGAGTGAGAGTCTGCAGCTGGAGGTGAAGAAGGTTAGGGAAGTTAGGGCTGCCTTGGCTCTAGATTGGAAAGGTTTAAGTCATTATACTGCTGCATTCTCTGTAAACTTACCTTTACCTCCAGACCACTCTATGCTCTGTATGTGTGAAATGAAATAGACAGTACAAATAGCAGTTATTCAAAATGATTTGCACTGCTTTGTGAGAGAAATTTATACCAGCCAATGTAATGATGACTATAAAATAAATCGACCACTCCTAGAAAACTGCAGTGTAAATGAACGTTTATTTACATCCCAATCTACCAAAGTTCAGAAAGAAAATCTTGAATTTAAAGATATCCCAAGGATTTCATCCTGTTTACAGCACCCAGAAGCAAACAGATCCATGAGATCAAGCACAGACAGACATGTTCACATTTTTAGTTACACTCTACCTTCTTCTGCATAACAATGCAAATCATCCCCTCAAATAAATGTATGCTCCTGTTGTCTGGCCTGCCACGATCTCCAGAGTTTCATCACCTATAATCTGTTTTTAAAACCTCATGCCCTTGTATCTCTGGCTTCATCATTGCTGACTCTCGCTCCATGCTGCCGAAGCCCATCCCGCGTTGTGGCATTGCCTGAGGTGACACGGAGGGATGTCGGCTGTCACTGAATGCTCGCCTCTTGTCTTCCTGTCCCTGCTGGCTCCATGCTTGTGTTGCATTCCTCACAGAGCTGCATAAGGGGACGGTGTTTTCAGCAAAAGGGATAGTGGGAGAGAATATAAAGAGAAAAAGGAGAAATAGAGGGGAAAAAAAGCCAAATGGAATTTTACGGAATTTCTTACATCTCTCTCTCTGCAGAAACCTTTTACACCCCTGCCAGTAATACAGGAGTGCTGCAGCACCGTAACAGTACTGGACATTAATGAGTAATCTTCCCTCGAGTGGTAGGGATCCAAACTGGTTAGCAATGAGGTGGATTAAAAGCCAAACTTAAATTCCTGCTACCATCACATTGGTGTTGGTATTGATTGCATAACCGTGATGGGCTGAATTGTGTATGGTGCTCCTTGTCTGGAATCACACTGAACTGCTCAGCATTCATTTCTTCAGCTCCTGCTGCATGTCCCTGTCCTGAATGGCAGTCTAATGTTAGAAAGAGAAGAGCAAATAGAGCTGGAAGGAACATGGAGGAAAGGTGGTGGCCCTTTTCCCACTGGTGATGACTGGAATGAAATATTCCCAGACATATTTGCCACAAGAAATAGTATACAAATGTACCACTATCTATTGAACCTTCCCAAGCTTGGATTTTAGTTTAACAATAGTTTACCAAGTATTACGTGTGTTTATCCCAAATCCAGCATTATATCTTGGTTGGTGGATTGCCTGGTAGAGCTAGTTAGCCTGTATCTTCTCTCATGCATCTCATATATATCATTTCCTTCGGGATGGTAGACAGCTAGCCATGCAAGGAATTATTTAGACATAGATCTTTCTTTTGTTTTCATGCCATTCTATTCTCTTGCAATTCAGTTTAAGGTTGTATTTGTGGTCAATAAGTTTTAAATAACTATTGACTAAATCTGCAAGAGAAATGAGGAATATTTCTCTAAATCTTAATGATAATCCACGTCCAGAAGATTTGGAGAATTTGGTATACAACTGATGAGAGGATAGATTTTAAAATATTACAAATTTTAGCATGTCTTTTCAGGACCTGCAGGAGATCTACATAAAAACATAAGGAAGATTATTGATTACCCTCATGGCACTGATGCATAGTAGAAAGACCCTTTTACCTGTAGATAGATAATTTGACCTGCCTTTCTTTCTTTTTTTATTATGTGGGAGAAGAGAAGTACTGCCAACTCGATGTCTTCTGAAGCATTGGGGTTTTTTTGATCATAGCATAATAATTCTTAAATTGCAGACAAACCGAACACCTTCATTCAGTTTAATAGCACAACATCTAGAGAAGTTTGCAGTATAACACTTTTATTGCTTTAATTTTTTACATCATGGTTGATCTCTTGTTTGCTCATTGTCTTGTTTCCAGATTAGGACAATGATAGCACAGATCAGCTGGAAGGGACTTTAGCACAAACACATTTATGTCTTTTGTCACTATTTTAATACATCTTTCTTTACAATATTTTTGGTATTTATTAGCAAAGCAGTAATTATTTTTATGAGCTTATGTTTTTTGAGGTAAGATTTCTGGGTAAAGACTTTTAGATGAACATGGTTCTAAAGACACAGGATTGTAATACTACATTAGGCAGTCTGTACAATTACAAATGAGAGTAAATATTGTTCAGTCTTAAACCAAACGAAAATCAAAACTCCAGTCTAGTCCTTGATTTTATATGCTATGATATCAGGCCACATTCTACTCTAGTTTTTTACTTAGTTATACCAAATAGGCTGTAGGTATTGAGAGTAAAATTAATAGGATGCTTATCTACCTAAATGGAATTTTGTTTCATATTAATCCCAAAAGAATTAGGAAACTTCCTTGTATAGTACTCAAATACTTTTTCTCTAAAGCATTTTTCTTTAGCAAACTCTAAAAATACTGTCAAGAGATAAAGTATTTTATCGGCGCTTACTTGGGATGGCTTTGTTATGCAGCTGTATATTTATGAATTACCAAAAAAGTCCTGTAACTGTGATGCTGATAAGATCACATTATGATGTATAGCTTTTACTTTGTGTCTTAGATAATTTATGGGAATGGTGTGAGCTTGCACAAAAGTGTAGCTTTTAATATCCCAAATTAATATGTGTGTACTCTGAAATTTATTCTTGTCTTTAAAATTGCAGATGTCTTGTATCGCTGTGCCATTTCAGAAATAAAAAAAATCCAAGAAATTCTTCATGTAAAAATTTCTTCATGTATCTTTGTTATAAGTGGATTTATACCAGGTATAATTGAATTAAGAGATATATGCAATAAATTTTTAAAGCAGGCATGAATGCTTATTTAACCTTCAAGTGAAATTATATAACAAATGGTTGAAAAGAAGGCATTCTTAGTTTACACAATTTTTGGAGTTGCTGTTGATTTCTAATGCTTGCAAGTGATATAATTGCCTATCAACTTTTCCCCCTTTATGTGCATTTGTTGGAGAGAGTCAAGATGATATTCATGGGGAGATTTTGTAAACTTGTTAATGGTAAGTTGAAGCCACATGTGGAAAGAGTAAAAATCAACGCTTTTATTTGGCACCCTATTCTCATGTGGTTCTTTCTCAGTGTTTAAGTAGTGGTGATTATAATTCTGAATTGTTATTGCCGCTGTCAAGTTGTTTTCAATAGGTTTATCCTGCAATAGTATTTTACCTTCTTTAGTATACCTGGAACCCACATCTCTAAATTTTGCCATTTTCAAGAAGCTTGTCTTCACTCATATATCAATGCTAAGACATTTGGTTCTTGTTTGGTACAGCTTGCACTTATTTATAGTTAGTATCAAAGTCATATGAAGGATATCAAACAGATCTTGAATACCTTTTGAGCTGTCTGGTTATATTCCTAACCTTAATGTTCTAAACAGAAAAGCTGGACAAATAACAGAAGGGAGAGGTAGCCTAAAATGTTGCTATAGGCCAGTGGTACATGAGTCTTTGATCATTAGCATGCTGTATGGTGAATTTCCTTTCATCCTCAGTGTAGCCATTTAAGCTGCAGAAGCAAATAGAACAGCAAACATTGTATCAAGCTCTTCTTTTTCAGAGAGAGAAATAAATTGAACAGTAAACATGCTTGGATCCAGTATTTCAAACTGACCAAAAAATGTGTCAGTTATACGAATTCCTCACTGTAGGGCCTGAAAAGAGCATTAATGAATAGGTATATATGTAGATATACTGGAAAATGGGTTTTGGGTGATATTTGAGGGTATTAATTCATTCATCTTGCAAAAGGGATTTTGGTTGCATACTGATGTCTGAAGCTATATTTGTCCTACTATGTTTTTTTGTGCTGGTACAGGCTGCTTCTTCATATAATGTGCCAATGCACAGCTCTACATATAGGGATAGTTGGTTCACAGACACAAAGATCTGTACCTAGTAAGACAGCAGAAAGGACTGCTTATATTCCTTTGGTACACTTGGTAGGTATGGATAGAATTAATTAACATAGTTTTTGCTCAAAAGTGTGACATGCCAGTCCATGACAGCAAAAAGTGTTTGTTCCTGATGACAGTCATTCACTTTCTGCTCGTTCAGAAGGCTTCCCTGAAGGAATTTTAATTGTTCTGCACTTACCCAAAATAAATCAGAAACACTGCTGTATCCTAGAGATTAAAGCAAAAGAGAAGATATTGGAATACAGAGTATATGATTTTTAAGGTTTACTTTGAGATGAAACTTGGGAAATGGAGATGCTGACCTGCATTTATATAAGTGTTGAACTGAGTGGGAACACATGGATGAAGTTAGACTCAAACCCATGAGACCAGCAAAGAACTTGAGAAGCAGAACCTTGCTTTGTAGCCCTCTGCCCTGGCTGCTTTGGGACTGCGGACCGGGGAGAGGAAGGCCGCTGCCGCTTTACAGTAAGACTTTACTACCTCATTTGATTTTATTTTTTTTCAGTGGTGTTGGTGTTTTGGAAAAATCAATCAAATTTATTAAGCATATAGTAAAGTACAGAGAACCGTGGGATTTTACTTTGGTGTTCAAAAGGATCTAGCCCGTACTTCAAATGCAACTAAGGCTCGACTCCCTGTGTACCTAATGCAGTAATTCTCATTGATCAGTGTAAAATGGATATAAAATTTGTTGAATTAGCACTAACCTAAGTGAATATACAAGGAGATAGGACTGTGCATCCTGGTTCAGACCAATGTTCTCTTAGGCTGTCATCTATCTCCAGTGGTGGCTGTCTTCCAAAGATGATACCTCCATCTTCCTCTTGACTTATGAAACCTCTTTGCATAAACAGCATCTTTGGGAAGAAGTTCACAGTTCTGTCACACAATTTGTGGAGAAGAAACTCCCTTTTTTCTTTTGAACTTGGCTTTTATTAGGCAGTTCTTGAGTTCAAGGATAGGGAACATACAATATCTGTGCAGTTGTTCTATCTTCAGACTTTTATTGTTTTCTATCATGCCCTTCCTTAAGTCAACTTTTTTTCCAGTCTGAATATTGGTGGTGTACTGAATTCTTCTTCATATATGGAAACTGTTTTAAGCCTTTGATCATGTATGTTTTCTTCTCTGGAGCTTTGCTCATTAGTTCTGTTTTGTGTTCTGTGCTGGACAAGAGAGTGAAACATGCTTTTCAAGATAGGGATTAATGTTACACTTTGTCCTTTATTCCTTTCTCAATAGTTTTTCACATTCAGTTTATAGATTTGACTCTGATGGAGTGGTGAGTTTTAAATTTTCATGAAGAAATGTCAATGAGATCTGGCTGTCATAAACCCCATGTCTCACTTTCTGAGCAGTAAGATGTAGTGCAATAGAGAGCTGTTTTGTTTAACAGAAGATTCAGATTCGAATGTTTATCAGTAATGGCTAGGCAGGATGGTTTATAGTTAGCTTGTGCTCAACAAATTGTGATTTCCTGCTTGAACCCAGCCAAAAAATATTCACAGTGTCTTTGTGGTGCAAAATAAATAATCAATAATGTAAAATCATGTTTTAACTTGTACACTTGCTTTTTCAAAGAAATACAGTCTTGTTATTATGAATCTTGGAAGTGAAGCAGGTGACTGCTTTACAGTAGTCGACTACTTCACATGTCTCATACAAAGAAGGAAAGATGTGAAATGTGTGGGATATTTTCCTAGGTGTGCAGCACGTATGTGTAAGGATGACACTGAAGTGTGTTTTAAAGAGATGGTTGTAATACCTTGCTGTAAGACACAATATCGATGTGTAAACTTACTGTGTTCCTTTCCCTTTTTACCCTTAGATAACTACAAGTGAAAGCTAAGGACCTTTTGTCCGTATCTCTCATAGACGTGACAGACACTTTTGGAAGGAGGACAAGTTTGAGCAAAAAGGAAAAGACCAACCCTTCCCACAGCACAGCAGAAGTGACTCTGAAGAAATGTAAGTGATTTATAACTGAACTGTGGCTGTGTTTCTACTGCGGATTTATACACCCTGTGGGAGGAATACAGTACCCCATCACTGAAACGTATTGCTTATAGATGTAAAATATGGTTTAGGAAAAAAAATCTGTGACCATGTAAAAAATACATATTCTTTTGATGTTAGTGTGATGATAAGCTATGTTACAAGTATTTTTTTTTTCCAAATGGTAATTGTCAATGGGAATGAAGTGCTGTAAGAGTCTAAAACCTGTTTTTCTACCATTTTCTACTCATCTAGGTATTGGTTAATTTAGATACATAGAAACTAAGCAGCTCTATCTCAGTTATTCTACATTCTACTTACCCTCAGGAGAGGAGCAGGCATCTCCAGAGGCCAATCCAACTCGTTCTGAAAGCAGTGCCTAAGGAATGCAGTATTACTCGCTGAGTAGCTTGTGTTGAGTGCTTAGCTTTAGCCTAAATGTTCAATGAGCACTTCAACCTGGCACATGTGTGTAAGATGCAGTGCCAGCTTCTTTTTTCCTCCCCATATTGTCATTCTCCCTCACTCAGCACGTGTAGCTGTTCATAAATTTGGAGAGTGCATCAGACTGAAAATAGACAATTATTTGTTTGGTTTTGTTTTCAGTTGGGTTTATCCCAGCCTTCCCGCATATGGCTTTCCAAGGGCTGTCACTGGTACAAAGGGTGATGGGGGTAGGGATTAGCAGCCAAAAGTGTGGGGGAGCACATGATGTGCTAGTTTCTGCTGCTTAAATTCCTTGGTGAGCAATAGTCTCAGACCTTACAGATATTTTTACTGCTTTGCCATTTATAAGAGTTAAAAAATGTGTGTGAGGCACCCTTACTTATTATCTAAGGGGAACTACTGTTTTGTTGTGCATTTCGTACTGCGATAGTGCTGTCTTTTGTGTCCCTTATAAGTTAAAATTCAGGTCTCCAAAACCAGTAACTGGTCATAAGTGGGTAGCAAGTAAGCAGGTGTCATGTCGTGATTTATAGTGCAGGCATGATACTGTATAATTCATATACACATACATAATTTCTGCATTCTGAAGATGCTAGCCTGATTTTGTATGGCGCCCAACATGATGTGTGGGTAGGGTGATATCGAATGGTTAGTGGTTGGACTAATTTAGGCACAAGATCCTTGTCTCCTGAACAGTGAAATACTGAGTAACGTTCCATTATCATGGTAAATACCTGATGGGAGGGTGTAAAGAAGACAGAGCTAGACTTCTTTCATTGACCCCTGGTGACAGGATGAGAGGCAGTGGATACAAGCTGCATACAGATTATTAAATTATGTTTCCATTGAAACATAATGTAAAATAATACAATAATATAAAAAACTTCCTTACTTTGAGGATGGTCAAACACCGGGGAGGCTTGCCCAAAGAGGGTGTTGTAGAATGCCTGTCTATGGAGATACTCAAAACCCAAAGGGACAAGCAGCCTGCTGCATCTGACGCTGCTTGATGAGGGGTTTAGTTTCGATTAGCTTCTGAGGTTCCTTCCAGTCTCAGCTTTTCTCTGATTTTGGGGCTATTTATAGGTAAGCAAAATCAGAAATATTCTTCTATTTCATTTTTTGACATTAGGTTTTGGTTTGTTTGGTTT
>WEKY01065558.1:0-24338 GCA_013390045.1 Picathartes gymnocephalus
GTGCCTCATGAGTCAGGCCAGGACTGCAGCCCTACCACCCCGAAGCCATCAACCTCTTGGGCATGCAGGGAGCAGGCTAGTTGCCTACACATGGTGATACTCCCTCACCTTCTCTGTCACTCAGCTACTGTCAGAAAAGCAAAATCTTCCACCACAACTTCACTGAATTCTGAATAAACATTTCTAATATTTTTTTTAAGAAGGTCTGTAAATGGAGGTGAGGTTTTTTTGTTTTTTTAGTTTAGCAGAAATGTGCTGCTGTTGCACTGCCCTCAAGAGAGTGCAGCTGCAGTTATGATGCCCTGGCTAATTGGGGCAGCAGATCCCCAGGGTGTTCCCACCATGATCACTGGACTTCAAATCATATTCTTTCTTCAGTATCCATCTGGGAAACAAAAAAAATGGAGACCGCCTAAATTTTGCAGCAGTGATTAGATATTTCATTCTCAAGGGTAAACTTGCTTGGGGTTAAGTACTAGGTGTGGTATTCCAATGCAGAATAGATGCATGAGCTCCCTCCACTGTATTCTGCACTGAAACAAAACAGATACCCTTTCTTTTGTCCAGAAAACTGTTCTTCTGTTTATCCACTGCATCTGTATCTCAAAATTCTTCCAGCATCATCAACTGAGAAAACATAAAGCTCTCATCTTATGCCTCTTCCCAACAACAGAGCCCATGTTTTCTGTAAGAGAAAACAAGCCTCCTGAGAACAGTTGGTCACCATCTTTTCAAATTTGGTATCTCTAATGATATATTTCCTGTAAGAGTATCTCATCTTTTGAAGTTCTAGAGTATTTCACATGTGGTTGTGAAACTGTGTGTGTTCTGTAGACTGTTGCTTTGTTATAAATAAAATACCCATGGGGAGATTACAGAACAAAAGAAATCCTAGTATTTATCAACACCTCTTCTAAAAGATCGTCAAATAGTCTAAAGTATATAAGTCCTGTTATAAACACATTAAATCTAATGTAAAGACTAGAAAAGCAACAAGGCAAATATGAAGGCAACAAAATCAGACTATATTTAATACAAACTGTCATTGAGGTTGATGCATTTGCACTGTGTTGGCTTAGTGCTCACAGTGGGATGCCACAAAAGATAGAGAATGTTGAGGAGGATTTTTAATAAGCTGATGTTCCAAATGCATCTCCAGTTCTGTGCAGCTCATTCCAAAACTCAGACATGCAAGGCTGTTACAAGAAAACCTGCTGTCCTTTGTGAGCCACTCCAAGTGGTTATCAAAATATTTTCTGTTAGATGTTTGATCTAATGAGAAGAGTCATTTTGCAGAGAAAAAAGATATTAGAAGCCAACTTTATGAATCAAACAGAACCATAAACCTTTGTAGAATATTTTATAAATCACACAAAAATGTTCAAATCTCAGTATATATTTTTGGAAATTAAAATATTTTGATGTAAACGCAATTATCTTTTGCAGTACCAGTGTCTGGTCTCATTTAAAACAATGATGCCTAATAGTTCCCATTCATTGGACAGGGTTAGAATTTAATATATAGTAAGATAACATATGATTTACCTGATCCCTTGGAGGCTATTATTTATATCTATTTTCCAAGCCCTAATACCTCTGTAAATACACATCTCTGCATTTTGTCGTGCATGTTGGATCAATGTGCAGAGGGGCTGACTCTAAGAAAAATCCATTTGCTCTGGAAAAGATTCAGGAAGCATCAGTAATTCACACTCTACACTAGAGTCACTTGGTGTTCCAATAGGGCACTAGAGTTGCTCTGGCTCACAGAAATAGAAAAAAAAAGTAAGATTGTTATCACCTGGTAAGATTACAAGTCAGGAAGAGGAAGTTCTTTTTAGCAGGCTATCCATAGATTCTCCCATAACTCTTTTACTATACCATGCCATAGTATTATTCACTTCCTTAGACCTTTGTTCTAGATGTCCTAGAACAAATCATCACAGTAGGACACTAGTCCCATTGAATTCGGAAGAAATGCTTAGATTGTTTCATTTAAGATTGCCTGGATTCATTGCTACCTGGTTAGTAGCATTGAAGGATTTTGCTGCAAAACAAAGGACATATTCCACTTCTAAGTGTCCAGTTTTAGTGCTGTTTTCAACACTGGTATGAATTTACATCACTCACTGATTTTCATACATATGTTACAGCCATTCTTGCTTAAATACTGTAATAGGATGAACCTCATTTCTCTATTTCTCTTTTCTCCTTGTGTAACGCTTTCAATCACTCTAGTACATAATTTCACATTGTAAAGGCTTCAAAAAAAAACAAAACCCATGCACAGCAACAACAACAACTATCCAATCCTGAGGAACTTGTCCCTAATTGTTTCAAAATTTATCAGCAACAGTAATCTAATCAGGGATATTAGGAACTGAAAAATCAGGATCCCTAGTTGTTTTTAATTGCAACCTTGCAGCAATTTGACTATCTCATTAAAAATCTTTTTGGCCTCTTGGAACAGTTTAATGTGTCTTTAACCGGAGGTCTGGACATATCTCCAGCTTTTGTAACCAGAGCTGGCCTTTGCTATTTCAGTCCCCTGAAGAATGGGAATGCATCCACACTCTCCTCTGTATCACTATAATTAACTGTGCTCACCAATAAAAAACCTCTGAATGAAACTGTGAAAAGGGAGGCACACAGTCTGTAAGTAGATAGAAAACCTAATAATGTAAATTTGAGTGTATTTCAGGAACAAAACAAGCAAATAAAACATTCACCCTCCAAGTGAACAGTTTTGTTGTTTTGGTGTGGTGCCCTCACATGTCATGGACACATACATTTTTTATGAGACTCTTCAAGTCACTCCACACCCATCCTGGGGGAAAACACTTTACAGAAAGACAAGAAATTGCCTTTTTGTTTCTTTGCTTCTCTATTATGCTAATAGCAGAAGGGAGCTAAAAGAAGACATTAGTGAGGTAGCTCAGCTGTGATTTAGAGAATGGACACTCCTCCCCAGCCCAAGCAAGGTCCCCTTTGTGGCTGGGGATTCAGTTCCTTCCAGAGGCTCCCATGAGGGATACTTTCCTTATGGGCAGCACAAACTTCCTCACTCCAGCAGACTGCCTTGGTAATCAATGGGAAATTCACATTTAAGAACAGTTTTCCATTGATCAAGTTAATCAAATGAAGCTCCAAATGAATCAAAGTAGCAACTGCCATGTAAGATGCCTACTGTGTGAGCTGAGGCACACAGCAGCCCTTAGACATGCTCACGTCCTTGGTATTGCTATTGCTGCCCTTGGGGTGAAAGGTAGAGGCTACTTGCTGTATTTACAGGAAAATGATTAGGGCTACAGTTTGGTTAGGTATTACTTTTTTTGATTTTCAGAGAAACAAAGAGACTGATGATACATTAACTTTATCTTGCTTTAAGATATCCTTGAGCAGGACCCTGTAAAGTGAAGAGAGTACTGGGATGACTGCCACCAGGGGAAAGGAAACTGAAATCCTGATAGATTATAAGCAGAGATATGTTAGAGCACCAAACGATACAGTAAACCTGTATTTATGTACTGGTTTTCACTGGGATGGTGTTGATTTTCTTCATAGCAGCTCATGCGATGCTGTTCCTGATTTGTGACCAAATCAGTGTTGATAACACAGCAGGGTTTTAATTGCTGCTGAGCAGGTTTTATATGGATAAGTATTTTTGAGGATGGGGGTTTGAAAATAAGAACCAAAATGCTGGAAAGTTGAGTTTTCATCAGTTTGTTATTTAAAAGCATTAGTTTGTCTTAAAGTCATTTTGTATGCTAATAGTAGCTATTTATCAATTTTGAGTAATCTCATTACATGACATCATATTAAAAATCAACATAACTAATCATTTTGGATTCTTCATTGTCTTTTTTTTCCCCTCTTTATATGCACTTAAATTGCTGTATCGTGGGTTAATTAAGAGATTTACCTTTTCCTGGATAAAATATTGATGAAAGAGTCAGCAGTTATGAGTGATAAAGGTCATGGTAACATTGTGAATTTTTTCATTCTTGATGTAATCTTTAACACAGAGGGCAACAAAAGAATTTTGTAAGAATATTAGGGAGTTGAGAAACAAAGAAATAGCTGCACTTCCATTTAATTGGCATTTCCTTCTCTCTAGATTAACAAGTATGCCCTGGACCCCAAATGTATTATTTACATATATTTCATGATTTTTATACTGCTGATTTTAAGAACAAAATAATAATTGCTGTCCCCTCCCACAGTGTGTGTGTATGTACTCTGTATCATACATGTGTCCCAGGTGGAAAACAGAAGAGTAACAAAAACAATTTTTTTTTAATAACAAAGCTTTCCTCTTCTTTTAGTCTTCATTCTAGTGCAAGGTGGCACATAATAATGCCTGACTAAGAAATCTGCTTTTTTATGAAAACATTTTTCCTTTCTTTTAAGTTGCAGTTAAATACTACAGATTTTCAAAATTGAATATTTTTCTAACTGAAAAAATCAAAGGGACCAATGGAGGAGGACAGAAGGAAAGGATGCAGAGTGGGAAGAAAGGAGCAAGTTTTTCAATAAAGTACCACTCTCATCAGAGATTGTTCTGTGACTCATTTGTTTGGAGACACAACAATAAAGTAGGACAGTGGGATGCTGAGATGCTAATCAGGAATAGAGACTGTTCTTCCCCACACTCTGCAGTGTCACTGCAGTTCTCCTCTCATCTCTGAAACTCAGTCCTCAAGACATACATTCAGTTGGGTGATATAAAAATAAGTCTTAAATTACAGCTTTTACCATGGTAATTTTTTCTTCTTAAGTTTTATATCTTGATGCTCTTCTTCCTTGCATGTATCTGTCACTGCCTTTGTTCTTGCTGCAACCGGGGGACCAGAATTATCCCCAAATAAGGAAGAAGTCAAATAGTCCAAGTTGTCTTAGTCTTCTTTTTATTTAAATCTCTATTCTCAGACATAATAATGTCTCCTCAATCACTGCTGTGCTTTGGTGAGATCTGACTCAGGATCAGTCTTTTATCTGCTGTCTTGGTACTCAGTATCACATAGGCTTTATAATGTCCAAACACGTACAGATTTGCCTATCCTTTGAAGTGATTTTGGTACCAGCACCTCTTCTAACGTATCTTTATTCATTAACTTTTAAATATTTTGCTCCAAGAGCTGCACTGAATGTTGCTCATTTTGCCTTCCATCTCATTATTTTACGTCACAGTTCATTTTTTCATCATGTGTTTTTCTCACACAGGTTATAGAAACTTAAATAATAAACACACATGATACTCACACAATGATTGTAGCCATTGTGGCTGGAGTGGTGACTGACATAAAATAATATACAGTAGAGGATCAAAGGAAAATAAGCATGCACAATGAATTGAACAGAATCTATTTGTATTTCCACACAAACAATTCCTAACACCAACTGCCTGTCTGGCAGTCTTATGTGCCTGTGTATGGAAAATCAAACTAAGTAGGTGTAAGAAATCATACAACAGATTTTAAAGTTTCTCTCCTAATGATCTTTCTCTCTCATAGCTTAGCTATATCTTTCCCCTATTTTACTGGCAACCATGCAGAGGATCCACTTTCTGTTCACATGCAAAAAAATGAAATCCAAACAATCAGTGAAGATCCAAGCCAAGAGATTTCCACAAAATTCAGCGTTTACACTACTTAGCTAGAAAACAAATGTTTGTCAGGTACAGCAAGGAAAATTTTGAAGGCTAAGTGAAATGTCCAAATTATCTGGAGATAGAAGTTCAAATCTGTCATTCACTGATTTTTCATTCCAGCTGTTTCCTTGAGTGGCAGTCTGAATTTCCTTTATGGGCGTGACCCAAAGCCTGACACACATGGGCTGAGAAGGGCAGTAACTGCAGGTGGATGATATGCTGGGCACTGCCCCCAGAGCTTGGGGAGCTCACCTGATGGTGGTTGTGAAAAAGGCTTGGGAGAAGACTGGGACACTGGTGTGCTCCAAGATCCAAAATATTCTGCTAAATGCCATAGATTTATCCTAGGAAAGAGGATTATGGATTCAAGGGAAAATGAGAAACTAGTCACAGCTCTCTGATCATAACAGTTTGGTGCGGGTCTTGTTTGACAGATCAGGTTTATGGTTTGGGATAACAATCTAAGGGTTTATCTGGACATTCTCACTACCTCAGATGTCAGGTTTCTCCCTGAGATCCATATTTCTGACTGCTTCCCATACTCTCAGGCAGCAGTTGCACCCTGTCACGGGACACAATGAAGTTATGAAGAAGAAAATACTTTTCCTCTGAACCCTGTATGATTGTGTCATGGTTTAACACCCGCCAGCAATTAAATCAAATAAAGTAGGTGGAGGTGGGGATCAGGATTAGAGGAGCGGCCAGGTTGCAGGACACTGGGCCAAAGGGCAGCAGTTTCTATCTCCATTCCCATCTGCTTGAGAATTCTGGGAGTGATGCCATATGGTATGGAATATCCCTTGGGTCACTTGAGATCAGCTGTCCCGGCTGCATCCTCTCCCAACTTTTTGTGCACCCCCAGTCTCCTTGCTGGTGGGGCAGGGAGCACAAAAGGCCTTGATGTTGTGTAAGCCCTGCTCCATGAATTATCAGAGATAACATTCCTTATTATCAACACAATTTGATACACAAACCCATAATACAGCCCCATATTAGGTACTGTGAATAAAATCAACTCTACCCGAGCAAAACCAAGTTTTTGTAGGTTGTCCTTAACAGCTGAGTGTTGGCATTTGAAGGAGGGAACGAACAGTGAGATGAGAAGGATGGTGTGAAGGACACTGAAGCTCTTCTATATGCAAGGAATGTCCCTGTATCCTTGTCAATCACTTAAGTAGGGACAATGGGTCAGTTCATGGTCTCCTAAAAACTTTCTTCTTTACTGTACATTTAGTTTCCAGCATGACCAAATGTGCTATAGGATTCTGCATCTTAGATATATTTCACAGCCATAGGGTGCATCCCACCGACATCTGTGGGAATAAATCCTCACAGTGGTGGTGGATTCATTCATAATGTTTTTGGCAGACCAGACAGTGTCAATTATGGGGGTCTCTCAGACCAAGAACCACAATTAAAATTCATGGATGCTATAACATCTAAAATTCTTAGGATATTTTTGAGGAGCTTATTTTCAGCAGTGTGTTTAATATGCATTAGGAAATCAGCTCAGTGGGAAAAGATGCTTCTTGAAGGTGCAGATAGAGACTGAACAGCACTGATTTTCTCACCGCTAAGGTAAAGCTTCCTCACTGCTCACATTACTATCTAGCAGTTAATTTAGCAATTATATAACAGGAAGGATGCTGGAGACCATCGGTTAATATTGAGCCCAGTGCAGCACAAGCCTAGCAAATAGTCCATTTTGCATTTGCTGTTGTAAGTATTTCTCTATTGAGGGGAAACTCTTAATCAAGGCTGTAAATACTAATATTTTGTTTTCTATTTACTTTATCTAGGAAAGAAATATCACCGAATTTGAGATGCTAACATTTGAGAATTATAACAAATTCTCAAACTGTTCTAGATATTTGACATTTCACAAATTAGTCAGTTGAGAGGAAGTGCTTACATAAAATTAAGTTAAAACCGCTACAAGTCTAGACACTGCTATTAGAAATTATGCAATAGATGATACTAGACTATAATGTTTCCAGTCAAAATTTTTCTATGAATCCTTTTCTTTTTAACAAAAATCTTTGACAAAATGCAACCTTTCAATACTTAATTGAAAAATATAGATGTACCATTAGAAGATTATACTGCTCAAAATGAAAAAAAATTCTGGATCAAAAAAAAAAAAAATTCTTCCTACTTTTATTTTGTGACAAATAAAAAGCAGGGGAAAAAATAAGCCTTTCTTTCCAGACTAGACAAATTAGATTTTTATTATGCCTCCTTCACTTGGGCAAGCAATCTATCCAAATGGGGTCTGGAAATCCTATTTGTAAATATGTCATAAAAATATATTTTATTTCCAAAGCTTCAGACATCTCTTATTAAATATTTCAACTTTGTAATCAGTAGATACCAAACAATTTTGTTTTCCTATTTCTCCCAACAGAATAGTGACTGTATGCAGGAAACCCACCTCATTTCTCAGGAAATGGCCAAACAATTTCCATTTTAAAATACTTTATTTATATTTCTAGAAAGCAGAATTTTCCTTTCATTTTACTGTCTTCAGTAGGAAGGCAGCAGTCTTAAGTCTGAAGAAAATTCAGTGTTAAACTGGCTAGGTGAAATATACAGAACAAGACCTTTTTTCCTTCTAATAAAACCACTGTCTAACTAAAAACTGCACATGTGCCCCCCAACACTAACTACTTTGGCTTCCGGAAGTAAAAGTGTATTCATCAGTGTGAAGATGAAGTTTCCGATGTGAAATTTTAGAATCTATTTACTTCATCTGAAGTACAATCATGATTTTTAGTTTTATTTTTTACATTTCTGTGCATTTAAATGTAGTTTAGTGTACAAGTACATGCATAATGATGATGAGATGAAATTATTATTTTCTTCTACCTGCTTCAAGTTATCTTATAGAGAGTAAAAAAAAAATCAGTCCAAATAGTATTTTATTTTTGAATTTTTTTAAACTTCCTAAGTAAGATCAAAAATGAAATACATTTTTTATCTTTTCCACAACAGCAGCACTGCACTAGCATTGCACCAGCATTGTGGAATACTGTGTCACCTTCCCCTGCCATCATTTGCAAGCTTGATGTTTCTTCTGTGCAGCTACAATGGAGACAATGGGGGCTCTCCCATCTGGAGCTCTGTTTGCTCCTTTTTCATTTTCTGTTCTGCAAAGCAGAAGCTTGGAAGTTGACTCTTAATTTTATGGTCTCTCCCTGCAGCTGTTGAGCTACAGTTCCACTGGAATGGACAGTTTATCCATGAAACATCTGGAACGGGAAGTTTACTTTGAATTTCCCTCTTTTTTCCTCTCATGGTTCTGCCTGGGCTCTGAGTCAGGGCCATGCCTTGAGCCAGGCCCACAGAAGTGGGTTGTGGTCCTGGTCACATCTTCACACATGGGGCACGGCAGCTCTGCCCCTTGCTTTACCACAGTGCTCTGCAGCTGCATCCCAGCTTCTTGGCCTTTACTTTCAACACCAATTTCAATGTTAAAAGGTATGAAGATAAAACAAGTAGGTAATGTTAATGCTGGCCCAAGCTAAACCTGAAAATTACAATGGTTGCAAGGCAAAATTAACCAAAATACTCTATTTGCTGAGTGCATCAGGCTTTTACAGACTGTGAGCTGACAAAACCTGAGCACAAAATTCATTTTGACTTGATCACAAAAGGGATTGAATATTAACAAAAAACCACTGTAGAGTCTGTGGAATTTCAGCAGTGTTAAAGACCAAAACATGACACGGTGTTCTGATAAAGACAGTATCTGACCATAAGCATTCCTAAAATGAAATATTTTCATGACAATAAGACAAAAACATCATTGTTCTGACCAGCTCAATTATGTAAAAGCTGTGAGCTTTGCCACCCTATTCCTGTAAATTTCTCCCACATGTGATACTACTATTGATTTCTAATCAAAGTGGAATTAACTTAAAACATGGCTCAGAGTACATGCTGAAGGCTTATAGCAGCAATGTCTAGTAGTAGGCTTTCCTTCTTTTTCCTGGCTCTGAAAGTTGGCTTTCAATTGCTTTAAATTGTTCATAAAGCATAGTTTATTGGACAGACAGGTGGAAGCACCAAATAAGCAAGTATGCACCTTCAGGCTCCAAAAATGTGGTCTTCAGTTTAAAAAGGAACGAAGCTATTCTGGCAAGCAACTTTTACTTGTCTTTCCTAAGTACTTCAAAATAGGTCATGAATTCTTCTAAGGCATCTTGGGTTTATATTCTCTTGAAACCCATAAGCCCTTCCTTGGTGTGCAATCTGGGCTGTGTTGTGATTCCAAGAGTTCTGGGTTTTCCTTTTTTTTTCAATTTTGTTTAAGGTCTGCTTCAAAAGCATGAGATTAATATGCTATGACAAAGAAAAACTGTATGTCAAAGATTGCTACATGGGTTGAAGAGCTCTTTGAAATATATATAATAGACTGGTTTAATAATATCATTGTGATTTGTTTGTTAAAAGATTTTTGAAGAGTTTTTAATAATATTGGTCAAAGTTTTGAGGGATTTTTAAAATGTTCACACACAATATTGATAAAGAGTTGTTTCTAGTACTTAGCTTCACCCAGCAGGACCTATAGTTCATAGCTTCAAATAAACATTTTTTCCTACATCCATTTGACTTTTTGATGGTTTTCTGATTTAAAAAGCTAATGGATAGCAAAGGAAAAAGCAGCTAATAAATGGGGCAAATATCAATAACATATGTATCTATACATTTTCATTGGGCATATCCAAACCAAGGCCAGGTCTCAAAATTGTTCACAGTGCTGTATGACAGAGGTTATGGGATTGGATACCCTCATGAACACACCTGAATGCGCTGAGAGGGGCACTGTGGGAATGCCTGCGGCTGCCTTGGGGCGGGGCTGCTACTGTGGGTGGACACCTGCTGCATAGCATGTGCGCCAAGGGACGGCATGTGTTCTTCTACTCTTCCTACTTCATGGCAGAAAACACAGCTTGAGCGTGATGTGATTTTGCCATCATGAGCCTTCTTGCAATAAGATGGTGCTCTTATTGTGTTATTTATGAGGGGTGACACACACCTTTGACAAAATAAACAGAGATAGCAGAAGCATCCTATGTACTTCGTCCATCATCTCACAGATCTCCAAGGACTTTTAGGGATTCAGTATGGCAAGTTGGGCTCCTGAGGTCTAGTGACATCTCTAATTAAATTTAAACAAGTTAAATCACAGCCTTTCATGTCCTCTCACATGAATCAATCTAATTCTGTTCTGGGATTTCTAACAGTTTTGTGAATTAAATTGATTTTTACTTTTCCTATTCATCCGCATAGCTACATGAATAAATTTAAAGTGAGCCAGAATCAGGTTAAAAACTTACTTCATGTGATTTCTGAAACTAGACTGAGAAATGTTTAGCAGTTCCAAAACTAGGTTTTCAAAACTTAAAGGAATTTAAAGAACTTGCTTTGTTGTTGAGTCCAACCTCTCTGCTGTCATAATAAGATGTAGTACGTGTGGGCTCTTTTTCTATCTAGCCAAAGCAACTGGCCAGATTTTCAAAATAAAATATTGTATTGGGAGTCATTCAGCACAGATTTTCCTCTGATAGCAGAGGAATTAGTGACCCCAGATTCTTAATACCATGGGACATAGGCCTGACAGAGAAAGTAATAACCCACACTTAGAGAACTTCAAATAATAAGCAGGTATTTCAGACAAACACAGAGGCCAAAAATGTTACGAAAAAGAATAAGGACAGCACCTGGGCAGATCTGGATGTACTCAGACCTGGAAAAGACAAAGCACTGCTATTTTTTTTTTAACGCACAATCATTGAAAAGAGGCTATTGTGCTCTTCCTTTTCTGTGGCTTAAATTTCCTGCAAACTTAAACCAGTATCATGTACATTTCAATATTCATTGCATTAAGGACCAGCTGTTATATAAAACTGTAGGAGCCCTGGGTTATCTCCTTGCTTACTTGTTTCATAGAAAAATGCTTCTTATTATCTTTTGCATTTCATGTGAAGAAACAAGGTGCGTGAAAGTGACTTGGTTCAGAAATCCTGATAGTTTTGAGGAGTAACAATAAAAATTTTCTCTTGTTCCAGCCCCTCTAGCACTCTCAGTGAAAGCAGTGGAAAATGTGACTTTACTAGGAAAGAAAGAGAGATCAATATTTCAAATTCTTTATTTATATAATTAACTATATTGAAATAAATCAAGTTGTAGTTCCAAAAAGCTTCATATTTCTTACAGACAGCTGATCAGATACTTGCAGTGAAAGCCATTAGCAAATCCCCTGTGCAGTATTCACCATTTGTGTGGTGCATTTACGGTTCTTTCCTAAGCAATCGGTGCAAGGGTAAATAATTTGCCTTATGGAGCAATCCAAGACTGTTTTTCATTAAATGCAGAACTACATGAGCTGCTTACAGAAGGGAAACAAATTGCAACTGGAGTTATATCTCTAGGGAGAAAATCATTGCTCCAGCATGAGAGATATTTTGAAAACTTTCCTAAAACATGAATGTAAAAACCTCAGTGCCCCAGATTTCAATTGCCATATGAATTGTTCATTGTGCTCACCACAGCCTGGATTTTGTAGAATTATGAACAAGTGTGGCACAATGGTTGGACCATAAAATGCCACTAAAGGCTCTGCTGCCACCGATCCAAGCTCTCAGCTGAGCTACAGCTGAAAAGTTCCCTGTGCCAGAATTAGTGCCATATGTGGCACTCTGAAAGCCCAAGGTGTGGGTGAGGTGTCCAAGGTCACCAGTAGGAAATAATGGGAAGAAAGGCTACATCTGCACCCTCTTGAAGAGAGATTTAAAGGACAGGGATCCATTTGGACTAATTAGAGAGGAGAGTATGGAATATGAAAGAAACACCCTGGAAGAAAGCACAGACATTCACAAAGTAGAGAGGAAGGGACTGAAGGACAGTGCTACTGGCACAGCAACACTGATTTTTGATTCGATATAGAAATGGATTTCTGTGTGGAGCAATCCATGAGATGGTAATGAAGAAAGCATCACTGCCACTGCCCAAGTCACATAAGAAAACCTCCAAGTATGAGGTATATTTCCAGCTCTGTGTGCCTGCTGGTTTTGGGGCACAGAAGAAGCGCATAGACTGTGAGCTCGATTACCTTCCTTATAGAGCCTGTGCAGCTCCACCCGGGACCCTGGGTCCCTGCCATCTGCACTCAGAAGGGACATTGAGCAGAGATGGAAGCGAAACACCGCCTGATGAGGCAAAATTTTTAGATGCAGAAAATAAAGCAGTATCTTTATGTATAACAGCCTAGGCATCCAACCCTAGATATAAATTACCAAGTTCTCCCTGTAGAAATTAACAGTGAGGTCAACCTAATTGCTTAGTGCTTGGTCAAGGGACAGATTTAAAGTTACACTGACCTGATTTGGTTCAGTTCAAATGATCAAAAAATGATCTGATTTTTTTTTTAAGAGATTATGAACAATATTGTAACTGACAAACCAAGAGCCAGAATGCATTCTGGTAATGCTAATAGACATAGATACAGCTACAGATATATAAAATGTTATATTTATGAAATATGTTCTTTTGCTGAAAGTTGTTACCAATGATCTCTCTGTACCGATTGAAGACAAATTTTAATCGCTTGTGACATTTCTATACATCTACTCTTCATGTTTTTAGCTTTGGGTCTGCAACTCAAATGGAGAGGGAAAGTTCTCAGTGTGGTAAAAGTAGAAGGCAAAGTGTTTCTTTATTCTTGGAATTCATCCACAGGAATGCTTCCTCTAAAAATAAATTCCCTGGAAAGAAAAGAGAAGGGGGAGAGGAAGGTAAGCAAAAATTGCTTTGTTTATTAATTCATAATGAATAGTGACATTCATTCAGCATATAAGCATAAATATCTTAAAATTTATTATATTTCCCACTTCAAAACAAGCTATTAAGTATATGTGCTGTGATCATGAGCTCTTCGGGGGTCTCGTCCTTTATTTGGATTATCAGTCTCCTATACCAATGGAGGCAGCTGGAAGAATAAGTACAAGAAGGAATGAGAACATATGAAAGAATAGGAATCTTAAAGACAAAGGAAATACAGTAGCTGAAACTAGAAATACATAAATTGATTTTAGAAGAAAAAGTATTTAAAGGAAACTATGTAGAAGAAAGGTGACATGCAAATCTTGGTGAGCTGCTGATACCAAGCTCTAAATCTGAACCAATCTTTAGATTCATTTGCAGTGGTTTTTTGTTTACTAGCTTAATCAGATTTAGTTGCTTTAGTTTCTAGAACAATAACCCCCTTTATATTATTTGCTCCCCTCTGCATTTACTTTATAGAATATCTTTATAGGATTTCTCCTCTTACTCATTCTCTCTCTAAATGAGACAATATCTCAATTTCCTTCCATAGAGTAGCCTTTTTGATAACACTTCTTATCTCTTTGTGAACCTTTTATTGCTGTCACATCCTTTTCTGAGATAGAGTGATTAGAAGTGAGCTGAATATTCTGAAGAAGAATCCATAACTGATCTTTGTAATGACAGTATCAGGTTTTTTGTGCTGTTTTCCTGCTTATTTTTCACATCTTGTTCTTGCAAGAGATGTTTTGGACTTGAACAATTCTTAGAGCAGAAGACATGAGCAGCTTAAATTTCCTTTCAATTGTACAACAGCCTGATTTTTTCAATAATTCAATTAACTGTCAGCTGTATACCCTTCCTTCAAGTATTCTGATGTCTCTGAAGGTGTTCAGAGCTTTCTCTAGTTATTTACAGTGCAAATGTTTGCTCCTCAAATATCCATGCTGTAGTAGTCCATCCCACATCACAAGCTGCATGCAAATCTCCTTTTTCCTTTCAGGTCCCATACAGTGAGTCGTATTTCATAACTTTCAAAAATAATTTTTTAAAAAACACAAAAACTCAGAACAAAAGCAAGGATGTGAGATTTCAGGTTCACTTTCAATTATAGTTCTCTGAGGGGATGCAAATGCATCAGCTCAAATTCTTTTTACTAAATTCTTTCACCAGCTGTGAGAAGGAGAGAGAACTTGCCATCAAATGTTCCGAAAGATTCAAAATATTACTTATACATGATAATAAAAGACTATTTTTGAAAACAGTACTCCCAAACTAGTCCTCTCCTTCCCCTTAATATGGAAGCCCGTACCCAGAGGCTGACAGTAGCTATGCCAAGGGAAAACCTATGTGCCTGTCTTGTGCCTGTCTTCCTACCCCCAAGCCACCTACAGCTTTCCCTGGCAACTAACCAAGCCCTCTCTCGAGGCACCAATGCTTGTGTAATGAGATGCTGCTCCTCTCTTTTCCCCTCTTACTTCCCTTCTCATTTCTTCAGTTTTTCATCCTCAGTAGTCCCTTGCTCCTCATCTCCATCTCTCTCCTCCCACTGTGCATCCCCTGCCTTCAGGAAGCTGCACCTTCTCCTGTCCCCTCCACCCTGGGGATAAAAGTGTCTGGGGAAGGGGACCACTCCTCCACCCTGTCCCCTCCATCACCCCTGCTGACCTTGGTCCAGACCGTGTCCTGATCTTGCCATAAGCCCTTCTGCAGATGTCACCCCAAGAAGAGCTTCGCCTTTTTGTTTGTACAACCACTTTAGCCTTTTGCTCCCCCAAGACTTTCTCATTCAGAAAGTGCATGCAGCTAACACAATTAGCAATGTTTCCTGTAGCCTTTTGCAATTCATTGCATCCACTACCTTTTCAATAGTCTCATGGTATAACACTTGTTGTTCTTTCTCCAGGTAGGATTTCTAAAATTCCCTTAGAAGAAATCAGGGCAAATTTATGCTGCTTGTTGCTTACAATTCTATCATTTGCTGTTTATATTTAAGGGCTATTCTGTTGTCATTTTCCTTACAGAGTGGAATTTTATAAATACATAAATATATTAAATATGTTTGTTGTAAAGTGTTGCCTACATTTACTCACATGCTGGTGTACCTCTTGATTAAATGACTCATACAGATCAGTGACTCAAAGGCATTTTATATGGAGATATATTCTGTGTTTATCCTGTAGACCACCCACTGCCAGCAAATACAATTATAATTTCATAATTGGAAGAGAGCTGGAGAAATGCAGGGTGTGTTTGCCTTGCTTGCTAGGTATGTATGTGTATGTATGAACCAATGCATGGATGTATAAAATGCATATGTGCATACACACTGAGGGTGAAAAATAAGGAAATTAAGAGAATTAAAATGTCCTGGGTCACTTCTCAAACCACGACAGCAACACATTCAAAAGGTGGCATATTTGCACCAAGTGCACTGTGAATGACTGTGGAGGTCTCCATTAAGTGCAAGGCTAATGGTACTCCAACCCTCCTGCACTGGTTTGCCTGGCTTTGGGAGAACATTTAAAGCACAGCACTCAGGGAATGGGATGGGGGAAGGGCAGTGCTGCCGATCTGCCTCACCCACAAGCACACTTTCCTGTCACATCAAATCTTTTACACAATTAAGATTAATTAAGGAAATAATTGCGGAGGATTAAATAATAGCATTAAATTCTGCAGGAATGTGTTTTTCCAGGCTTTCAAAAGTAAGGCAGTACAAGAGGAGCTAAATAATACAATTAGAAATAATAATTTTGAAAGAAGACACCTTGCTGTGATGTGATTTGTAGAAACAGCTATGATACCATCACAATGACTGAGTTCGCAGTGCTAGTAGGTGTTTACTTCCATACAGAAATGGCTGTTAATTTTTCATCAAAACATCTTTTGAAATAATCGTGCTCATTTTGTGTAAATCAAAGTTTAATTTTCTTGAAAAAAAAGGCATAAATTTTCTATGCTTTTTAAACGTCATAATAACTTATGAGTAAAATACTCTTTTCTGTTCTGGTACCTCATTTTCTCCTAAATATAAAAGTAATTTATGTTTGCATTGCCATTTAAACTGAACACTGAATTATACAAAAGAAGAAAAAGGATGTGCTTGCTCTGAAAAAGTAAGAGAAAAGGTTTCAGTGAGGTAGCAGCTTTCTCTAGCCACGCTAATAAAATTGAACATCCTAACTGCATTAACAGGAACTAGCATTATGCTAGTGACTACAGCTTCTGACAATGAAAGACAATGAAATAAGAGACGTGACTGAGAAGATTTGAAACAATTTTGAATTTTTCCAAACAATTTGGAATTTTTTCAAACAACTCAAAATCCAAATGTTGAGTTTCCTTATAAAAGAATGCTTCTGTAATATTAGAAGTGGAAACATATTTGAAAGAAAGTGGAAATGAAAACAATAATTCTTAATTTCACTATTTATTTTACATACATATTTTTAGACAGGCATTACAACATGAAGACAAATGTATTGCATAAAGTAGGTTACTGTCATTTGTATGTCAGCAGAAGAGACTTTTCCAGGCTTCATAGCAAAGCTATCACAGGGAAGAGGAGTGGATCCTACGGAGTTGGAAAGCAGAAAAGAATTTTGACAACCAAGTTCTTCAGTGCCTGGGAAGAGGAGAGGGGCAGCCCCACGTCTCTTTCCTTCCATAGAGAAATCATGGGCGAACTCCCAGGCAGCCAGCAAAGCACCAGGGGACTGAGAAGAGCATAATGCAGTGACTTAATGTGTGCGATTGTGACAGCTCTGAAAATGTAAAACTTCCAGGTGTCTGCATGCTAGTGTGGTGTATATGTCTGTCCTTCTCTTTTACAGGTAATGATTTTGTAGTGACTTTTTAAAAACAGTAAACTATAAAAATTTCAGTCAGCTGATGGATACTCATGACAAATACGTTTCTGTGTAGCTGATTACATGTGTATTTCAGGCCCTATATTAAAGGTGTTAGGTACAGACAGCAATATTTCTTAATGCAGGTATTCTTCAGTTATCTCACTAGATTATTCCCCTGTCAGGGGCTGGTGTCTCTCACAGTCCCATGTGGGTTCTAGAGGAAGAAATTTAGCAAGGAAATGTTATTTGAGTTTATTCTCCTATAAGCTTTAGGTAATGAGTTGTTTGATTTTCTGTTCATGTAATTTGGATAACTATTTTCAGATTTTCCAGCTAACTGCTTTTAAAGTTAGAGGTCTGCACTGAACTCATGAGATGGTATTTCTGAGAGGGGACACCATAATCTGCACATATCCATACCAGTGGAGAACCTCACTTAGGGTCTGGAACTGGAGCTTTTGTTTTCCTCTCATGGACCTTTCCATGTTCATCCAGTTGTCTATTTAAATCAGGTGAGGAGGCTACAAAAATAACCCCAAGAACCTTTTTCCTACCAAAAAATCCCCTAACAAAAACGGCTGATGGAGTGCACACAATGGATTTTACATGATGGGATCTTGTGGTCACTTTTCATCTATTTGAAACTGTAATGCAGATATCATGCTTTTAGAGCAACTTATCTGCTTAAAAGGATGAAAAAGTGATTTATGCTCTTATATTAACGAAGACTACTGTCTTCATGAAAGTTAAAATAGCTATCCAAGATTGAGATTTTGGACATATAAGGTTAGAAGAAATCTTCCAAACTACTTAAAATAATTTAAATATTCAGTGAAAAAAGGCACACTCTGCAAACCACCTGTTAACATCAAATTTCTAGCACCTGGCAAACTCCAACAGCTTCTTCTTTTTCCATTTGAAAGTCAAGAATCACTCATTCAAGTCGTTTATGTCAATGTCTAGAGAAGGTGACACACAGTGATTCCAGTAAAATCCTGTGTGTTGTGTCAAATCTGCTGCCTGCTGTGCCTCATCAACCATAGCATCCATTTCACATCTTATGCATTGTGTTATTGGAAAGGGAAAATATTTTCTCTTCTGTTTTGCCAGTTTATAGTGTCAGTGCATCACTGTATCACTCAGAGTATGTCACAGACCACACTCCAGTGAAGGCAATGAAGTGCGATCACCCACATATTGATTTTTGGGACTCGAATCTGTATGCCTTAGTAATACATCAAGCATGCCAGCTGTTTACCACAAACGTTATTTAAACCTTATTTAACAGGCAAAAAGGGTCCCACTAAGAGGGTAGTCAAAATATAAATGAGCATCTTGAACTGAGAGGTTTCCTAGGGATGGGCAATTAAAAACCTGCAGTCTTCATAAAGGGAACAACATAGGTAGTGGTGGCAAAACATTGAATTGGTGTATTTCAGCCTCAGACTGCATGGATCACCCACAGCGGGGCAAGGAGCAATTTTTCATGCTTATCTTGCAAGTCCTGTCTGTGGCCAGGAGTTTCGATTAATGTGGGCCACTAGAAGCTGTTTATTTACACAGGCATACTTTCTGATAAGCTGTCTCCATCTTTTTCATCTTTATGGCATAACGTTGAGGCAAAACATGGAACAGTCCAAACAGAACTAATTGCTGCAGAAATAGCTCTTGACAATGACTTACCTGTGAAAACATATTCATGCTGAAACTCTGAAGCAAAGGAGTAATTTACCCGATTATTACTGGTTATTCCTCCTCTTTCTCTTCTGTAAAGCCTGTGTCCTTACATATTGCTGAAATGTAGCAAAACCCACACTGACAGATCATGGTCATGCATTTCATGGTCATGCATCTCATGGTCATACATTTCAAAGAGCTTTCTTGCACTCTTGACTAGCTTAATCTAGACTTAAATTGGATGCTGAACGCAAAAAATTACATACTATATTTACTCAGTCTACTGAAACATCTAGTTCTGTTCAAGAGCTTCCTTCACATGCCGTTATTAAAATATGGTGTGGTGTAAAAATGTCCTCTTCCTACGTGACAGCCCACACCATGAGGCTACCAAGGAATTTTCTGAATATTTTCAAAATATTTGCAAAGCCATCTTTCACTTTGGCAAGAACTTCACCCAGAAGAATCTGTGACACAAGAAACCTGATGGCTGCTGCTTGCTGTGGTGTAAGAAGGAATCATCATTTTCCAGACTAAGTCCAACCAATAAAGCTCACAGGGAGGGTGAACCAAGCAGTTCTTTTAACCTCTTAAATAGTTTTCACTGTCTTAGTTGGCCTTAGCTCTGTTGCAGCTCTTCAGTCAAATTTTTCAACTGCATCAGCCTTACCTTAAACACTTTGCTCTCTTCTGTTGCTCTGATGTCCTGATCAAGATTGCAATGAAGAAAGCATATTAATTCGTTTAACAAGACATTGTTGTGTGCCCACCATCTTTCTAGTTTGTGCTGTTTGCCCTAGTCCCTGGTTACAGGCATATTTGGCCTGGAAAAACAAATCAAAACAATTTTTTTCACTGATAAACCTGTTGGGATTTTTTACAGTAAAGTATATGCAGAAAAGAAGCTTGCAATTGCATCAATTTCTCTTGGCCTTTCGGGCAATTTATGTTTGCACATTCTCGACTTTAAGCTTTCTTATGACTCCAAGAGCTTCGTCCAACACATTCCTGCATTGTACTGTAGGACTTTTCATCACTCCTCAGCCAGCCTCATTTATTATACAGTGCTGTGTTTGACTGTACTTGCCTTCAAATTTTCAAATTGCATCCTCCAGTTAAGTTTCACACCCACTGAAGGATCAGAACCACTTTCTTCAATTAAAGCTTTTCTACGTGATTAGTGATGACAATAATTCAGGAGCAATGATAGAATCAGACAAAGGTGGCTATGATGACTCCAAGTGCTTGTTCTGGTTTTGGCTGGAATCAAGTTAACTTTCCTCATAGTAGCTGGTACAAGGATATGTTTTCTCTTAGTGCTGGAAACAGTGTTGATAACACAGGGATGTTTAGGTATTGCTGATCAGGCCGTGCACACCTTCAAGGCCTTTTCTGTACTTGAGAAGAGAGGGGGGCCAGACAAGAAGTTGGGAAGGGACACAACCAGGACAGCTGACCCCAGCTGACCCAAGGGATATTCCAGACCATATGGCATCATGCTTAGCCTATAAAACTGGACTAGAAGAAGGAAGGGGGACTTGTTTAGAGGGACAGTGTTTGTCTCCTCAAGTAACTGTGATTTGTGACAGAGCCCTGCTTCCCCAGGAGCACTGAGCACCTGCGTGCTTGTGGGAAGTGGTGGATGAAGTCCTTGTTTTACTTTGCTTGTGTACACGGCTTTTGATTTACCTACTAAAGTGTCTTTATCTCAACCAACAAGTTTTCTCACTTTTACCCTTCTGTTCTCTCTCCCATCCCATTGGAGGGGAGTAAGCAAGTGGCTGAGTGGGGCATAGTTGCTGTCCAGAAATTAACCATGATGATGATTTTTAAAACAGCTCCATTTTCAGCTAAAAACACAAGAAAAATCTTTGTTTGTGGCCTTCATCAATCTCAAACCGTCCCCCAGATGAAATGCACTTTTCATCTTGGATGTATAGTTTTTTCCAAAGCATTAGTGGTGTTGGCTGGCTAACCACTACCTTCCTCCTACCAAATCATTAATTATACAATTGATCAAATTGTATAAATTAGTCAGATAAATGGTTTGTCTTGTCTCCTTTGCCTTTTTGCTCCATCAAATCTTCTTCCCACTCACATGGAAGAATGAATATCACAACATATTCTTTCTCAGCCTTAACCTGAAAGAATTTAGGGTTTGGTGTTCATTACTTAAGGGTAGGAGGAAGGAGGGAGCTTTTTGGGCAGGCTTTACATGGAAAGCTAATGCGGGCTTGTCCTGGGAGAACTGTATGGTCCAGTAGTCCCATCATCTGTTTCCTTCCAAATTTGTCTCAAACTGAGACAGGGCTAGAGTGCTGTTAACTATCCTAAACCTGAATTTTCTGATAGAATGAAAGCCTGTAGGGAGTTTTAGAGGGAGGCATACTCAACTGTAATTTTTTCTGTACTGTTGTGACACTCATTTCTCTACTATTGCCAACTCATTTGACCCTGCTGAACTGGTGGAATAAGCTTTTCAGAAATTAAGTTATTAACAATTTAAAAATAAAAATGGGTACTTTGGTTCTAATTTAGCAGTAAGAAAATCATTCCTCTTCTAAAACAAAGGGACCCAGAGTCTGGCAATTCATATTTCACACTTCTTTATTGAACAGCAGAACTCCGCCCCCTAGGACTCTGAAGAACTCCTTCCAATGTCCATTACTAATAACACTATTCTAGAATCCATTCTGTCTTAAATTCTGCTGTTTGTTCAAAATCATGCAAATCACACACAGCTCGAAGCTAAGTTTAAATCTTTGCCTTTGTACAAGCCACTAGCTATCCAATTTGATCAGCTTTCAGAGAGGAAATGAAGAATTATTCATTTTGTTTGCTATTTTTCTTTTCCTTATTCTCCTTATAAAAATAATTATTTCCCTGTGGTCTCCAAAAAACTTCATAAAAGTAGTTTAATTCAGTGAGTTCAGCAGAAATTCAACTCTTAATGATTCCTTCCAGGCCAAGGAATAAGTAATGAACTCAGTCCCGCTACACCTCTTCTTTATTAAGAGTGTGTTTTGGAAAGCGGAAAATACAGTCTGTCTTGCTTGATTGCTTGAAATATTGTGATCCCACACCAGCTCTGGGTTTTAATTTTGATCTTCTGATTATTATAAAAAATGCATCTGAGTAAGTGAGGCATTTTCCAAGTGCTTTCTCTTCTTACACTGTGTTAAGCACAGTGACTCTTTCCCAGACCTGTGTCCTGCTGTGTCTGAACATCAGCCCTGACAATGACATGACCACCTCTAGCTACAGGACACACTGACTTCACCTAATGAACCCATCCCCTCAGTCCTACACAATAAAAGTGATAAAACTGTATGCCTTTCACTCCTTAACTCTTCTCTGTCAAAATGATTTGGACTAGAAAAGACCTAGCAGTGAAGGTGTCCAAGCCATGTCTCCTTGGAAGCCACCTGGATGCTAACGTGTGCCACTGAGCAGTACGGCTCTGGTTTTTAATGTCTCTTTTGCTTTGATCCCCTTCTGGAACTGTACCAATCTAGCATTTGTCACTTCAAATTTCACAAGTGAAGAAACGAAGCACTTGTTGTGTCTCCAAAAGCTGTGATGAGATGATGATGGTGTTTCTACCTAAGAGCTGATGATTTTCCCCTGTCACAGTGAAAATTGCAGCAATGTATGAAGAAGTCATCTCTGTCGCTGACAGAACGAAATATACCCAAACATGTTACTATGGGCACAGACGGGTGTTCATTGTGATCAAACATTTCTAGATGGAGAATTCTCAATGTTGTTCTTCATGGAAAAAATATTTAAATGGCAGAAAGAATTTTGAATAAGGTAGAATAAATCTTCCAGACTGTTAGGGGTTTTCATATTTTGCAACAGTTCTTGACGAACAAAATTTACAAAATAATTTTTAAAAAGTTTGATAGGGTTGTATTGATTGCAATACAGAGCATGATACAGGCAGCTTATACTTTATTTGTATACCTTCATTATCAGTTAACCCTGCATTAGGACCACATTTTTTTGCATACTGATGATATCAAAGAGAAAAGAAACAGGTTTTAAGGGGAAAAAATTTAGGTTCCAAAGCCATGAAGGGCTCTTTAAAGCTGTCTCTACACTAAAACAAAAGCAGTACTTCAGTCACACTCCACTCATCAGTGCTTTCTACTGGTTGATGGAAGCTGGTCAATATGCAATATGATGAGAGTCTTTCTTCTGTATAGAAGATCACTATTCATTTACTAAGAGAAATATAGAACAGTCCCTGTTCTGTCTGCAGACACATAAATGTAGGCTTGGTGACATTTTCTATACCATCCCTTGATAAGCAGTACTCAAGGCTGCATAGAAAATTCTGAGTTATTTTAAGAGGGAAGTGCTGTCTTTCAAGTGGAAGAGTTACAGTCTGTATGATATCTGTTTTCTGTCTTTGGAGATAGCATATGTATGCAGAATGAGAAAAAAAATTATGCTCACATAATGATTTTGTCAGGTTAATTGGATCCAATCCAACATGAGATTTCTAGTTTTAATTTAGATTATATTATTTTGACAAAAATGATGCATATGTAGGGCAAAAATAATAACTATATTATATTACCTGCCAGACTCAACTGATGGAAGTGATGAATTCTGAGTTTGAAGCCACTATAATTTTCATTAAAGTCAAGAACTCTGATGCAGTCTGGCCACATTACTAAATTCACCGTCTTATTGTCCAATGATTTTTGCTATTCAAAGATAAGAAAATTGTCATATGCATTTGTTTCATTTTAGTATGCTTTCAAACCTGTTGGCAACATTCAAATATTGCTCTTAAATAACTAAGTTGTTTCAAAGTTGAGTTAATTTAAAGGTTTGGGGTTTTTTTTAAATGCACTCATTATTCCTCATGGTATTATTTTCTTGCTACTGTTAGAAGAACTGACTGCTTTCTTTAGTCAAATATTGATCAGAAGAGCATCTGCAATTGTAATCACCTAGCATGCTTTCTCCAGAAAAAATATTTATAGATTAAAAAAAAAAATTAAAATCCCATTTCAGTTACACAGTTGGTCTAACTTCATGGACTCATCTACATCCATTTTCATTCCTTCACTGTCACAATGGGACCCTAATGGACTGTGTCTAGTAATAGCATTTTACATTATTCCTGCCCTGTGTCTTTTGGTTCAGGCAGGCAAGTAAACTCCTACTGCTACTGACAAGTACTGCCTAAAAAAAGTGCTGGAACAGTGAAGATGTCTCTTTTCTTTCAGTATGATGCCTTAGGAAGTATTTTTACATATTGCTCCTCGGAAATGGAGAGGTGGAAGCTTTTGGTTGATACTGATGCCTGAATCGGCTAC
>WEKY01065621.1:0-10022 GCA_013390045.1 Picathartes gymnocephalus
CTACTTTGGAAAATGTCAGCAATATGATGGTTTTTATGTTACAGATCTGCTTTTAAATATTGGTGTCAAGCCCTTGATGCAACACTCAACATTGCTGATGCTCTTAACACCTGGCAAGAGTTAGGTTTTCCAAAAGATGCTACAGACTGCTTTGCAGTTGGAAGATCAATTGATATGAGTCAGAAATTTCTTTCTCAGGCTGGAGCTTGGGGATGTTTACATGCAGCAGTCTTAGTGGCTAAGATAGCTCAGTAAGTATCTTATCCATATATGTATTTCTATCGTATTTTAAACAAATTGCTCATCCAAGACATGAGGTAACTTCAAATTAATTAAAAACCAATAATGAGTTCTTATAAAAAGGACTCATCAAAAGCAGATGAATTTTTCCTTTCAAGGAGAAATTTGCTCCTTTCGAGAATATTGTTTGTTCCCTTTTCTTGAGTGCTCATCTTTAATCATAAATGCAGCTGTACATAATATGGAGAGATCATTAGAAGAAAACAAAATATACAAAGTAATAAGTGCAAGGATTTTACAGTCATATTGATTTTCAATCAAAATATCACGTTTCCCAAGTCATTGCACATATGAATATATCTTGAGGTCAGATTTACTGCCTAAAGTACTAGTTTTCTGGTGAATTAGAACTAAATGAAATTTGAATTACTGTATAAAAGTCTACCATCAATAAATATTTCTATCCAGTACTCCTTGACTGCTGGTAAAACACTGTGAATGTAATTCTGAGCTATTCTTCAATG
The DNA here is from genome assembly GCA_013390045.1 of Picathartes gymnocephalus. Taxonomy (NCBI): domain Eukaryota; kingdom Metazoa; phylum Chordata; class Aves; order Passeriformes; family Picathartidae; genus Picathartes; species Picathartes gymnocephalus. Next base: position 765 of record WEKY01065621.1, read on the forward strand.
TATTGTACAAAATATAAATCTAGAAATACCCAAGACAGCATTAAATGACCTTAGAAACACTATAACCATGAAAGGGGAGAGCTTTATCCAAGTAGATTGCCTTACCTGTGAAGCAGGTCATATTAATTGCACTGTAAAATATCTATAATCCAAGGTAGCTTTGCAAGTGCTAGCATGGGTATTTCAGGATGAAGTGGCATTGCCACACTTAGAATTGGCACCCAAAATGAAAAGGAGTGAGTTTAACTTGATTATAAATGACAGCCCTTCTAATTCTGAGCTGTGGTTCAGCCTCTGGTCAAACTAGTGAGACCAAATCCCTAGGTGCTTTTGTAGGTGTTTGTGGTACCTATTTGCTGCACTGGATACTATCCCTTTGCTGCTCGCAGCTTTTCCCTTAGGTGATTCTTTTATGTTTAGACCTGACTTGGACTATTAAACATCTTTCTCGAGTTGCTCTTTCTACAGCAAATTAGTCACAGGCTGTAAAATGCAGATTGAAGGATTCTAATATTGAAGTAAAGATTTCTAGGATTGTGGCTCATAGGACTACCCCACTATCAGGATGGTTTAAGGCTCTCATGAGGTATTGTGTGGGAATCACTACATTTAGCTAGACACCTGCCATGTTAAACTCCATGTTCTAGTTATCTTAGGCTTCCTTTATGGAACAAAATGCACTTCAAGGTGAGAGGTGCTTAATCTGCTTTATCTTTTTAGTTTTGTATGAGATAGATTTTGCACTTAGATTGCTGTGTCTCTCCTTTAAGTTTGAAGTTAATCTAGACAACTCCCTCTGCCTAGGTATGTCTTCAGTCAAAAGCTTCTTTGCATGGCATGGCTGAGCACCTATTTAAAGAACAGGCAGTTGTTTTCCAATAGGAAAAATGTCTAGATTGTGTTAGCATTATTATCACATTAGACTAAAACCCCAAGGATTTCAATAATTTATATCGATGGGTACATTCGTATTTCTTTTTTTTTTTTGTGTTTTAGGTATATAACAACATCACAGATGAGATTAAGAACAAAATACTGCTATTTTTCTGCTATACTTTTTAAGGTAAGAATGCATTTTCAGTTCAAATTCATGGAGTTAACAAATTGCTTCTAAAATGACCCTCTGTTAAAATAATTCTCTTTTTGTTTGGGTTGTAAAGGAAAAATGGAGATCAGAGGTAGTTGACAATTTATGCATATTAGATACAATCTTTTTATTCTTTGTTTTTTAACATTATTTCTGTATTATAGCCTAAAAATTATCACTTCAATAGTAGGCTAGAGTGTCTCAGAGAAAAAGTACTGAGAAGGGAAGATGACTAAAACATTTGATAGTCAAATATATTTTTTTTCTCTTGAAGTATTCTGCTCAGGAAGAGCTGGATGGCATCAACAGCAGCAGAGTGCTCTCTTTTAGATCTGTAGAGTCTTCACAGATTGTCTTAAATTTTCAACCAGGTGCACAAATTCTTTTGAAAAAAAGAAATTTTTGAATATTTTTTAGCACTGAAAAATATTAGTTTGTAATACTAAAATCTCAGCTCTATGATAAATTTGCTCGTAAAACAGAGGATATTAAAAATGATCCTGTTTCACTCACAAAGAAAATAAGATTATTAAAATTAAGTTTGCAAACTTTCAGAAAAAAAGACCTAGAGAGAAAAAAAACCATTTCAGTTTACTTTTAAATGGAAGTTAAGATGCAAATGGCAAAAGCAGTACAGGAAAAAGAACTACAAGTATTCTGCTAGTTATATTCTACTGGGATCAATGATTACTCATCCCAGTGCAACTTCAGTAAGTTATCTGGCTTCTTCCAAAACCAAGCAATGACACTGTCTAATACCTTGTGTCATAATTGTGACTGTGAGACCTGTCCTAGGCCACATTGGGAAACTTAAGTTCACCAAAGGGAGAACAAGTTGAAGACATAAAGGCAAAGGAGAATTTAAACTTGCTTCTAGCACTGTAATTGCTGAACAATTACAAAGCTGAACAATGGTGATTCCTCCTTTCGACAGAAATGGTAGTAAGCATTTGTTCCAGTTGTATAACAGTAGAAATAATTGTGACTTGACTGAAGTGGGTCTGATATTAATTGGGATAGAAGCAGCTTGCAGGGCGATTGTCTTAAAAAATATAATCAATTACTGTCACTGTACTGCACGAAGTTCAAGACCATAATTTGTTCCCTGAATTGGAAAGCTTTCATAACCTTGTTTAAATTCCACCTCTGGTATAGGCTTTAGGCTTGTTAATATCTCAAATCTGGGTGTAAGTGCAAATTTCTCTAGCACATCATTGCTAATTACACCAAGATAAACACAATTGGGAAGGAATATCCAACATCAGATACAATGGTAGCATTCTTCCCTTTTTAAGAGAGAACATTGAAATAATTTCCTTGAATTTCATATTAGTTTTTAGTTATATGATTTAAGCTGTTCTTGCTGACCTAGTTAATGGTGGAACTAGAGTGAAACAAGCTTTTAACTGGCTTTAAAGTCAGCAACTCTCCCAGAAATGATGGGAAACATACCGTCCTTAGACTGTTTACAGCTTGTTTATATCTCCATCAACTTCACACATTAAATATTTTCTCTAAAAATGGTTTTCAATGTTGTGGCTGGAACAGCTGAATAATTAAGGCATTGATGGAGTTGTATTTATGAAGTCATTTATGAGTTTATATTTTTGGAATTTATAGTGTGTCACAAATACCTGTACACCTTTTCACAAATAATTCATTGTTATTACTTGCAGACCCTTTTTAGAGCTTCTCTTTTACATCCAACATCTGACTATGACTTCGTACAATATGAAACAAATATTCTTATTCCTGGTATTGACCTGTTCTCTGATCGCTACAGAGCTGATATCTCTACTGTAGTTGCAAGTCTGAATTTCGTTATGTTTGAACTACATTGTACGAAACAAAATTTAATAGTAAGTATTATTTTTATGTTCTGGAAATGATTTTTAAGACACCTAGTCTTACTTTTTTTGTGTGGGTGTACTGATGAGATACCTCAGAACCTCTAGCAAAATATGCCTATGGCTAGGTTCTGTAGCACTTAAAACAAGGTATAGCTTGCTGCATATGAGCTTTAGAAAACACACAAAAATTGTTTATTCTGGAAGATGACAACACATGGTTCATTTAGCGTAGGCATTTTAGAGGAAATTTTCTATTGTATGCTATTGAAAATACACTGTACTGAAAATTACTTTAAATACAGTATGTACAGAATGCTTTCAACACTTTTACTTTCAGTAGATAAAAGTCCATTCTGCCTTTCTCCTTTTCATGTTCTCTTATTCCTCTGTATGAAGTATTTTTATAACTTCCCTCCTATGCTGGTCACATTCCTATTTCCTCCATTTGACCTCCATCTGACCGTTTCCACTTTAATCCAGCTTCCTTCAAAGGTGCAGTGCTGTACATTAGAATAAATAGATTGAATTGATTACTAGTACAGAAGATGCCATACTCTCTCTTTTCTAGTTTGGTGCTGTATGCACTAACAGAATTTCCTGTCAGGTGATTATTGCATATCTCTGTAAATCAAGCATGACAGAAAACTCTCCATCTGAAAAAGTAGATAGTTTTTTCCTGCTTTGATGAGTTGAATCCACTTATGGCAAGGTCCTGCAAGTGGCAGAGCCAGTGCCAGGGAGGGGAAAAGATCACAGGGCTGGCAGCAGGGGAGTAAGAAAAGATTAGGAGATAGAGATGGAAGAGGAGCTAGAGAGGAGGAAGCAGAAAGATGCTTTCTTGTCACCTTTTTTTGTCAGCAAGCGATTTGTTGGATTGAACTTCAGGCTAACTCCCATTGTTGCTTCTTCCCATCTTGCATTATTGGAGTTCACTTTGTTATTTAGTTTTGTCTAACTGTCCTTGCTATGGGAAATCCAGTAAAATCAAGGAGAAGACAATTACCTGTAGGCAGGGGCACTTAATTTGACTGCCTGCTTCACATGGCCATGCACATTTTTGATTCCTTCTGCACTTTTTGCCTGCAGAATATAGATCCAGGTCATGGATCATGGTCAAAGCAATTGCAGTTTTAGCTGGATGAGAGCTTCATTTCCTCTGAATGCTTATTGTGTGGGAATGTTTTGGATGGTGGGTGCTAAGTTGATTTGACACTTAAATCAAAATACATCAAGATTCAAATTTTATTAAAAATAAAACTTCAAAGACTAATTTTGTTGAACTACTTCAAATATCATAGGAAACTGTATGGGTACAATTAAAACATTTGCCTCAAGCATTTGTAATCCAAATTCAGAAGTACTAAGCTACATTATGAAAACTAAAGTGAATTTGACAAAAATCTAACAATGCTGTTAGCATTTTCTAAGCTTGGGGACATTTTAATGTGAAGAAAAATGTAAAAGCTGAACAGTAATTAAATTTTGGAAGTTCTTTTATTGTCAATAAACACATGAATCTGTTAGGAAAGAATCAGCTCTTTCTCAAATATTTTATAACAATAGATCATAGAATCATAGTATGTTAAGGGTTGGAAGGGACACTTAGAGATCACGTAGTCCCAGCCTCCCATGCCAAGGGCAGGGACATCACCCACTAGACCAGGTTGCTCAACACTCCATCCAAGCTGGCCTTGAATGCTTGCATGGCTGGGGCATCCACGAGGTCACTGGGTAACCTGCCCCAGTGCTTCACCACCTGCACAGTAAAGAACTTCTTCCTAATATCTAACCTAAATTTCTCTTCTTTCAATTTGTTTGAACCCATTACTCCTTGTCCTATCACTACGGTTCCTGATGAAGAGGTCGTGTAGGTCCCCTTCAGATACTGGAAGGATATACGGTGCCTCTATACTTTAATAGAACTCAGTTTTAAAATGTTTTTTTGTTGTCCCCACAAAAAAATTTCAATTTAAAATGAATGTAAATAAATTTGTCAATAAGTCTCATCACCATCCACTTTATTTTACAACTAGTATAATTTTACTTAGTTGCAGGACTTCATTGTGTTTATTTTGAAAAGCTTACAGAATTCTATTCTTCTGTTAGTTATTTTGAAGAAATATGGCATCAAAATGCAGACAGTTTTAGAAATCCCTTGTATCAACCTATTTCCAGTAGGTAATGAAGTAGTAAAAGACCCCACCTTGAACACAGAGAATAATTTGGACAAACTTCACTTCCTATATTGTGAATCACATATAAGGTAATATCAGGGGTTAGCTTTAGGCAGCTGAAGAACTTTTTGACACATTAATCTTTCAGAAAGCATAAGAGAAGAAGGGATGGTGTGCGATGGTCAAAGCAGTAATCTTATATTATCTGTATACTTTTGATATGTAATTGCAATGTGTATTTCCGTAATTGTATCCTGTATGATGTTTATAGCTACATGACCTACTGTTTTTCTACAGATTTTACCTCTGTTCACATTATACCAATATATTGTATCTGAGATTTGTAAGGACCCAGCTAAATGTATTGAGGGAAGAATCCTCAAGGTAATCAAATAAACTTTTTCTTTCTCACAACACATTGTATTTCAAATAAGCTTTTCAATTCTTTGTTAAATGTAGTCAGTTTAATATTCATGTATTTCTACTATGAAAAGGAATGCTTTAAAGTTCAGCTGTTGCTTAGTGTTTCTTAGCACAGCAGATTGAACGGGTACTTTCTAAATGCAATTATTATTTATATTCTCAATTTTAGTAGAATGCAGAGTTATTTACACAGTTTTACTGTTAATTTCCTACATAGGCTATTGAGTGCTTCCATGTATTCTTTCTACTCTCTATTTAATGAAGAAGTTTTCCTTCTTTGGTCCAGACTTTTCACTTGGTATTTTTTATCTTGTTCTACTTTTCTTTTAAATGTTTTCTTAAGTGCAAAACATGAATGACTATTTTTTTCCCCAAATGTTCACTTTTGGATTTGTTCTTTCTATCATGGTAGAACAGTTCCATGAAATCTAGGAACATATTTTTCTCTTTTCACTAATGTTCACTTGTTTTTTTGTTTTATTTGGTTGGTTTGTTGTTGTTTTAATAATTCGTGAGTTTTGGGGTTTTTTAAAAGGCATCTAACTGGTATTAAGAGTCAAAGTGTTATTGGCTTTAGATATTTTCAGGAAATGCTAATATGGGTTAGGTAAAGTAGCTGAGTACTATGAGACTAAGATGAGTAAAATCTATGAAATAGATTTTGATAAGAGGCTGATCTTGGACAGGCAGTCAAAACTCTTATCAGATGAAGTAACTTCTTTCCCTTTGTCAGGAGCAAGTTTTTAAACAATTTGTCTTTAAAAGAGAAAGACCCATCTTTGAAATTATTCACTATAATATATAAAAGATTTCTTTCCATTGAAGATCATTCTCCATCAATGTACTATCCTGGTAGCCAAATCTATTTGAAAACTACCTCTAAATGCATTTTATTTTAAGCAAAAAGAATCATTGAAAAACATTTGAATCAAAGAGTCTGTTATTTTTTCATAGATTAAAGTACTTACAGATATAGGATTTTTTACGGAGGCCTTTCATGAACTGTCTTTGCTTATTTGGGGGGAGAGAATTCCTTGGAAAATACCAGCAGGATACAGATATACTGAACAAATGCAGGTAAACATGAGAAAAGTATCACATCAAACTATAACAATCCATTTTCTTCATGCAAGTGCACATACTCCATATCTGAAAGTTGTTACACATTCCTAAGAAATTCCTAAATTTCTTTCAGTAGATGGATCAAATAGTAGGCTTTGAATGACATTAAAATCTCTCACTAAACAGCAGGAGCACACATCAGTGTTGAAATGTGTGTTTTATACACTCAGTACTGTAGAAAAAAACAATGTGTGATTTCATATGCAGGCATAAAAAGTATGGATAAAGCTGACATGGGGTCCTGGGCCCTGGAGAGGGCAGGAGCAGCCTCTGGAGATGCTGGGCAGTGAGAGTCACTGCTGCCCACAGAGCCTTGACACTCACACCACCCCGGGTCAGTTTGATTTTCCCTCTGTCTGGTCAGTAATGTGCTACAAGGGTTGGAAGCTAACAACTGACCTGGACTTTTGTCTTACCTGTGACCATACCTGTGCAGGCAGATCAGGTTGTCGGGTCAGCCTCTCCCATAGCCATCCTTTCCTTGTTTCCCAAGCACATACCAAAATAATCTCATGCTTTAATACCAGACTCAAGAATGTAATCAAGGTCTCCCTTATCTGAGTGGCGCTTTTGGGTAGGTGGCGTGACAAATCATGTATGTCAGCTCTAGACTTCTGGATAGAACACCAGGTGAAATCCAGTTTGACCAATAGGAAAAATTTTGTCTCCAAAAGCATTGTCAAGCATTGGACAAGCTTCATATTTGCTTCCTGTGTTGCAGACAGTGAAGCAGTGCAAATTGAGTTTAATGAGCTGATTTGAAGGGAAATTTCCTTCCTCCCACCTCTGCTAAAGTCATTGATTTTACACTCATATTGAAGCACATTACTTTTTTTTTGGTTTTGTCCAATTTACAGGTCTTACAGAAATTTGATTCCTCAAAATCTCTCATGACTGCTACAAATTTGCAGGTAAAAAAAATCTGAAAGAGGTACATGTTTTATGCTATACATAAATATTTATTTCTCTGTCTTACGGTAGGAATTATCCCATTTAGAAAATATCCTTGTTATTAAAAAATCCAGTAAATAGAAAACATATTCTCCTCAATGGATTACTATTTCCTAAATTTTAAATTTTATGGCTGACCTCTCAAGGGAAGGGCAACTACCATTTTCACCATTTTTCAGATGGGACATCAAATATGTACAAATCTGTGGCTTTTCTGTGCAAAACACACTAATGGAATTATTCAGGCTTTGTTGTGATATGGAAGGTTGGGTGTTTATCCTGCTAAAATATTAAGAGTGTCAGGTTTTTATTGTTATAATTTCTATCAATCAGAGTTGTCATCATAGATTTTTCCTAATTCGGATAAGGGTTGAAGTCCATTTCTGGAAGAAAAAAACCATTAAAATGGTGACTCTGTAAACCAGTGTCTAAACAGTCATTTTCTCATTTTATTTAAAATCACCTATCCGTCAATAACTTCTTTTGTGTTTTTCAGTTTTAATAATTTCCTTTTATTAACCTTCTCACAGATCCATTGCGCTGGTAGGGGTAAATGTTAGCAGAATGTGAAAAAGTTGTACCATTAAAATAAATTGGTAAATTAAAACTCCTGCCTTTCCCCCTCCACTTTTCTCTCTTGTTTACAATAAGCTTGTGTGTCTCCTACAACTGTTGGTATTAGACAATGGAAATAGGAAATATATCTTGACAGCTTTTGATCTCACTAGTTTCTGATTTATTTTGCAGTTGTGCATTATCTTGAGCTTTTGATTTGAACACTTCACAGTATATGTGGTGCTGTTACTGGTCTCATGATCTTGCAAATATGTGTAGACTTTCAACTTCTAAATTTATTAATCTAAAGTGAGAATATTAAACTCATGATAAAATAAGGATGCTATAATGAATAACAAAGAGATTCTATGAAATGCGCTAGAATGATGTGATACAAGAATTTTTTTCCTTTTTAAACAACAGACTTTTCTTTGAGTTGAGATTTTTGAACAACAGATTTTACCTGAAATGCAGAAAACTAGAACTTGCAATGATAATAGCTATAACTTCATAGATGCACCTTCTGCTGGAAAACTATCTCTGAGGCTATAGCAAGTGCTACTGAGGAGTGAAGTTTGGAAAAAAAAAGAACAACTCATTCATAATAACTGAGAATATTTCTAATATTATTCATGTTAATTGTTGATTTGTGTCATTATTAATAGAAGCAGAATATATCTTGAACAAGAAAAATGTGAGATGTTTTAAAATAATCCCAATTGTTAACTTTCTTGTAGGTACTGGAAGATATATTTAATTGGAGTCTGTCTTTAACAGTGGTGCCACTGTGCAACCAACAAATTATGAATAAATTAACCTTGGCCAAAATGCATCTCATCATTTGTCTTTCTGCCACAATAAATAATATACCTGAAAGAGTTGAAAAAAATGTATATTCTATTGAGCACAACATCTTGCCAGAGCCTAACAGAACTGTGGCATCAAATGTAAAAGGTAATTACAAGGATGGTGGAAAAGTTTATTTATATTGTTTCAAGCTTGGTTTTCCACTTTTGACTGCATATGAATTAATATGTCATATTATGAATAATATTAATTTTAAATGTTGCTGAAAAAATTCAATCATTTTTGAAGT
>WEKY01065663.1:0-21371 GCA_013390045.1 Picathartes gymnocephalus
GAAATCCCACAGTCTTCATTACTTTTGTGATTCAAGTCAGGAAGACAAATAAAACCAGAAACAATGTAAGAAAATATATGTTTCAGGGCCTCATAGAACTGGATAATTTGGATAATTCTTTAGATTTCTCTAGGATAATTGATTATGAATTATCATCGCTTACTTTTTTGTCTTGGGAATTCTTGGTATAAAGCATAATAAAATAGTCTTCACACAATAAGAAAGGGACAAAGAGAAAGATACAAAAGAAACTTACATCACTCGGTTTATTATGTAAGTTGAAGAAAGGATCTATTTTTTTGAAGGCTGTTCCCTCACTCTTTGCATTTTTTGTTGATTAAAAAATGTTGTCTTGGACATAGATCTCCTTTTCTCCAATGATTTGCCACCCCTAACAGAATGGGCTATACCTATTTGTCTTTGGACCCTTCAGCAACAATTATCCTGCAAATAAAAAAGCCATTATAATCTTCCTGTGTAATCTCTGTAAGTAAGCTAAAGCATTTTGTAATGAAATTTTTATTTGTTTTTGTTTCTAACAGAACAATTGGAATTAATGAGGTTTCTTTTTTTTCTTTTTTTTGTTCATTTTTAACATTAACTGCTATAAACAGAAGTTTATTAAAGATTCCAATCTGCACCTTTTTAACCAGCTATTTAAAGCCATAATGAGAACTGGAAGTGAGCAAGACCCAAAGGAATTATGGCTCAATATCATGCATTAAGTGTTTTTTCTTACTGATTTCCCTAGAAGATTTACCATATTCCAATCAATTCATGTGCAAGAAAACTACAGTGCACTTTTTTTCCCCCATGAAAGGAGTGAGTAGAGTGTCTGTGAAATGGCTTAATAAAGATGGAAAAGTTACCCTGTGCCTGACATGAGTATTCTTAGAGTAAATTCCCATTGTGTCGTTTTAGTTTGCTTTGCTTGTTAAAGGGTTTCAAGACTCCATTGCAGGGAATGCTGAGTTTCCAAATCTTCTCTATTAACCTCATTGACCTGCAGCAAAAGAAAGGTTGATTTTCATTATAAAACTGCAAATTTCTTTGTTGCCAAAATAAAGAGTGAATCTGCTTTATTTTAACTGGTACATATTTTTCTACCTGAAATAAAATGAGCTTAGGGTTCTGAGAAAGTATGAGAATTTTTCAAGCAAGTGATTACTTGGTAAATTGCAACAGTTAGAAGATTTGTACAAAATGACCAAATCAGGGATATGGGTGAGGATGAACTGTACTATTTGAAGGGAAAAATAAATATTCTAACAATTTCATGAAAAGTAAAGCTTTTCATGGTATCTTCTGAATGAACAACATTCATTCTCTCTTTCAGATTATGTGATGACTGCATTAAGCTATGACATGGATTCAAAAATAGTTCTAGGCAAGACAGTGATGACAGTCTAGGCTAATGCATAGAAAAATTGTGAATTATTGCTGCTTGCATCTCATTGAAAGTCTGGTTACTGTTGCAGTTCAGACCTTAATACTATTTACTTTGCTTACATCTTCTAACCTGTTTATAAACACAAGCTTCATGAAAGGCAGACACACAGTGGACCATCTGAGTAAATTGAGTCAGAGAGAGCAATAAACAACTCTATCCTTAATTAGGGAACAGAAAACTAAACATTTTTTACACACATCTCATTTGGCTAGTTTCTTAGGCAGTAAAGACTGAACTAATCTGAGATGGCACAGAAGTAAAAACCAGGACAAAACCCATTACCTTTGGGATGATCATGAGCATCTCTAAACAGCACCAGCAGCCTGAAGACAGGCCAGGTGCAAATACAATGCCATAAGTGTAATGGCCTTCTTGGGACATGGATTGCTTTTCTCAATTACTTTTTTTGAGTCATGCTTTTGTTTTTTGGGTTTTTTTTATGCTGGAGAGTGTGTTATACTTTGTTTGAAGAGATCTATTCTGTTCTGAGCCTTGAAATGGGAATAAAAAAGGAGAGAAAAGAAGAAAAAAAGGTTTATAACTGATAATCTAGACATAAATGAACCCACTTTCAAAACACAGAGTAGTAATGAAGGATACATAGTAAGCTTAATGCTTAGCAAAACCATATTGAGTCCTATGCAAAAGAATGACGGAATTTTTTTAGGAGAAACTGTGTGTTTCAGTTCACTGGCTATTTTGGGAAGGGATATTTATAATATTACTTTAAAACTGGGCGGTCTTGGAACTTCTATTTGATAGGAATAAACAGCTATCTCTTAAAAAAAAATGCTAATTATGTGCTAATTCTACTGCTCTTTCATTTTAGAAAACCCTAGGAAGTAAAATGAGAAACAATCCACATATCACTTGAATTTCAAATGTGTTTTTAGTAAAGACTCTTCCATTAATGTGTGAGATACCCAAAATAAGTTTTACTAATCAGCAAAATAATTGTCTGAGATGCTGCTTGTTGATCAGAAAGAAAAGGTTGTAGACATTGAAACAAACTGAAACGCTACATATCCCACAAGATGCTCTCAACATGTTATGTTTCCTATTTGGATTAATTTTTCTCCATGCACTGTGAAATCTGTACCATGGCCATGATAACTTGACACACACCCCACAGATTTAGAAAGCCTAAATTAAGAAATAACAAATAACCAGTGAAGAGTCCTTTGATAAAACATTTGTGAATTTATAGGCTTCCATGAATTTTCACTGTATAAGGAAGAATATTCCTCTCAATATCAAGCTGCAAACCTATGCCCTTTTGTGCTTAGGTTGAGCAAGGTATTTTTCATGAGTGATAAACTGAAAGCTTGTCCTTCTAGTTGACATCTAAAGATAAATTTAGTAGTGAAGATAAATTGCCTAGTCTATTTTCAGTTTAATGGTTATATTTTGTATTTAAAACACTGCATTATTCAGGAAAATAACACAAAATTATGAACTGAAATTTCTGTGAAAAAAAGTATCCTGAACAAGATTCTGTAAATATGATGAAACATGAGGAACGCAAATTCCTAAATTTGTGTGTTTGTTAAAGTTATTAAAATGCATCAGAATGAGTAAGTTAGCTCACTTCTGCAAGATAGATAGAGTTTGCTCCAATCATCAGCTGAAGTGTTCATGAAGACTGAACTCATGACAGAATCCGTGTCAGTGCCTGAAGATACCAAAGATGCTGGAATAGCTCATAAATTAGATGAGTCCTTCCAATTCAAAGTGCCAATCATTTCAAAAGTGCTTATATGTTTTTGTGGATTCTTCTGTTCATAACTATGGATAACATGGTGCTCTGCAATTGTTTGAGTGTTGTAAATGAGCACTCATATAGAAAAAGGCACAGCTTTAAGGAAAAAAAGGAAAATTTCTATAGCTAATATGGATGATATGTTGACACATATTTTCCACGTCTTTCTGAGCTGATGAATATTGTTATCTGCAGTAGGAATTCCAGCATGCTGTCCAAAATTTGCATGCATGCAGGGTAGATTTTTCAGAGTGTGTGCTGCTGGCAATTTGCCATAAAATTTAATATGGGTTCCCTAAAGTTAATTATTAAACTCTCAGTTGCTACTCTTGAGACTGGGAAAACCTTCATTTTGATGTACTAATCTACATCTTTGATATATTTGTGACAGATAGTCCACCAAAAAATTCCTTTTTTGAGGCAGATATTTCAATTTCTGCCAAAAATTATTTCTTTTCAAAAGACATTCAGAAGTGATGCTATGACTCAGTGGTAGTTAATTTCCCATGTCAGGACATGCAGCCTTTTACAGTTAGAAGTCTGAGCTTTCTCAGCTTCAGCATTTGGGTGGCAGGTCCCAGGCACTTGGCAGACCTTGCCAGCTCACCTCCCAGCTTGGCTCTGTGACTTACAACCTGCCTGCAGTGTTATATAAATATTCTCTTACACGACAGCAGACACATTCTGTGATTCTGTAACCTCTTAACCTTCCTTATAAACACAATGTTGTGAGCTCCTTCAGCGTCCCAGTGAAAAAAAAAAAGCTGTTGTTTTTTTTCCAGAGCAGGAATTAATTCCTGCTGCAGTTTACTAAACTCTATTTTTCAGGGTTTCCGGAGCCCAATCAGTGTGACTGGATGCAATGTGCAGATAGCTGACACTCTTGTGGAGAACAGGGACAGCACCCTGGCCCGAGGGGCTTGGGTGAGTCTGTGAGTGAGGAAGGAGAGAGAAACACCCACAGAAATGCTGGTGGGAAGTCTCTGGCAAGTACAGAGAAGATTTCTAAGCCCTTTAATCAGTTTTTCTGGAAGGCAAATGTAGTGTCCCTGAAGACCAAGCTCAAATACAGGCTGATGAAAATTATGGCACGTTAAAATCTACTGGAGATACATAGCTACAAGTTCTTCTCCCTAGAGTTTCAGTGCTGACAGATGTTATGAGGATACACATAGAGGATTTCTTCTCATATACTTAAATTAGGCAAAGATTTAAAAAAACCAAAAAGACTTAAAAGCAGCACCAAAGATAATAAAAAAGAAGCACAAAGGCATTTTATGAATAATATATCATCTTAATGTTCTTAGGCAAACAGATGAGAATTAAAATCTATCCTCACTCCCAGGAAAGTATGAGAGTGACCTCTAAAACTGCTATTTTCAAAATCCTGACAAAGCTGTCACACATTCCTGGAGTTGCCTCAGTTCCTAGCCTAAATACAACACAAGCAGCTCAGGACTGTGAACGCCACCCCTGAGAATTACACATATCATTGTGAAGGTTTAAAAGGTTGATATTGCAAGGCTCCACACTATTTCTCAATTCTAGTTTTCTTTTTATAGGACCTTAAAGCCAAGCCAGTACCATGTAACATTGGTACCAGAGTAATTCCAGAGATGCTGGTGGAACTTGGCTGATTTTCAGAAGCTGAGGATCGGTTGGAATGTATCAAGTAGGCAAACATGTTGGAGTGACCAAAACTGCAACCAGAGAGTTTCTTGGGGAAGCATCAGGGGGTTGTTATACATTGAGACTAGAAAATATGCAAGTACAGGGGTTCAGACTGCAGCATGGAGAGAAAACTTCTTGCATCTACCTAATAATCTTTATAACCAATTAAAGTAGTCAGTTAACTGTAATGAAAATATTTGTTCAAGTAATCAGGCTTCATTATAGTTGGTGTGGGCTTTTGGGGGAGAGGGTTATTTTTGTGTGTGTTTGTTTGTTTAGGCAAACAAGGGAACTGAGTTAATACAAAGGAGTAAATTTCCTTCACACCTTGAACTTGCATCCTAACAGCTCAAACAGGCAGGTGCTTCCCAAAAAAAAACCTAACCTCTTTCTTAGGAGTTCGAATATCATAGAGTTTTAGGATTAGATTTTGTTTAGCTCCCTGAATTTTGATTGCAGAAGAAAGAATTGGGCTCACTGGGAGAAGACGCACGTTTTGTAGCAAATGTTCTTGTTGTTGCATATGTAAGTGTTAATACCTGCCCATATTTTTCTGTATAAACTTTTCTGTCTGCACCATGGTGATACATAATATTAGTCTTTCCATTTACACTGAAGGAAAATCCTCACATTTGACTGTTTCCCTGTACTTTAATGAAATGCAGAAATAGTCTAAAAGATTAGGGAGATTTAGAGAAAATGGAGAAAGCTGTTGAACTCTGTAGAAGCTACATTTCTTCAAGGTTTTTTTCTGTACTTTAATTCTGCGTTGTATTACAAGCCTCAGGTTCTGAAATGGAATATGCAGCAGCATTCATATTTAAATCACTTATATTTCCTCATCTCTTGTCTAACATATATACCCTCTTTCATGGAACTGTGCAGTTATGGCTACATTCAGGTGGCCCAAGTGGTCACACACATCTCCAGGTCTAGTATTCTGCACTGGTTTGAGGGCTTTATTTTTGTTTTTTTGTTTGTGTGGTTTGCTTTTCACCTAGCTAATGGGTAACATTGGACACATGAACACAAGCAGAATTTAGGCTCTCTTCTTGAGAGCTTCTCTGTATGTAGAGTTTTGGAGCATGCTATTCTCCAAGTTTTGACAAATACATATTGAGTTTGAATAGATCAGCAATGGATTAAGCTATTATGTCAAAAAAGTATGTGCATGCTCTGTTTTACACTTGCACCTACCCATTTCAAGTGAAGGAAAACCTCAGCAAGACCACAGACTTTGGTTTGGGACATTACAGAGGCTTCAAATCTTGCAAGTATGCAGTAGCTAGAAACCTAGCTATGTCCCTGAAAATTCTCCCTGCTGTAATTTTCTTCCTTGCACTAAACAACTCTGTAGCACTAAGTGAATTTCCCTGACACTTCACTCACAAATAGAAAACACCCTTCTCTAGTTCTGCTCACTTTTGTTCTGGTGATGTTATGTATTATTGAGGAAGATACTGGGAATAAGGTTCATGCTTCTTGCAAATCACGAAGCTCTTACAATAGAGGTGCTCACAGCTGCATTGCAAATTCGAATGCTATAGGTTTGCATAAGTGTAGGTAGAAGACCTTTAATGGAACAATAATAATAAATCCAGGACAGATGTGGATTAACTGAGTTATTATACTCATTAGTAATAAAAAACCCATTACATAATTTTGTAACAGCACTAGAATGTGTTTTGCCTCTGTTTTAGATTCCTAAGAACTGTATTGTGTGTTTCTTTGCTTGCAAATGTGGGCACGAGGAAAGAAAACCTGACTGGGAGCCACATATTTCTGCACTGCAGCTTGTGCTGTAGGCTACAGCTTCTATCTCTAGCTGCCAAAAAGCAGCTAGAATGAAAATAACCCCTCATTAGTGCTCCAGTTGTATCCAGAGAATACTTATGCATATTTGCAGGTATGGCTTTAATTACTGAGTATGTAGGGACATAACAAATAGCAGTTTGTAATTCAGTGAGTCTTGTGATGCCAAACCAATATGCTTCTGATGGAAACTGGAACACAAGCTGTTCATTTCAGTAGTTACTGGGTGCCGAATCAGGTGAACGTAAAATATTAATATTTTCCTGCTGCTGCTTTTCTCTTTTGTTCACTCATAACAAATATTTGAATGAGCTATCTTATTGACTCGGTGTTTTAGTTTTTCTTTCATTTTGCCAAGGGTAGTATGAAATAAAGTAAATTAAATTTCCCAAGTGGTCGGCAGGTTCTCCTTCAGTGACTGTATCTATTACCTTAAAGTGATTTCAGGTTTGTGTGACCTCTCCAGTATACAAGTACCAGCAGCTATTTCTAACTGTATTAAAATGGCAAAGGAATTACAACAGCATATTATGCCACAAGAAACACTGAATCAATTTGCCAATGTGTCTGTGCATGTTTGCACATCAGTGTGAGGGAAGGACGGGACAGCTTAGCTTGATGTCTTAGAGCTTACCCCAGAAATGTTTTGAATTTGAGGTTTTATAGATAAAACTTGGAAAAATTTTTAATTAACCACAGCAAAAGTAAGAAGGAACTGAATCTGTAACATTATACTTGGCAGAACTGAGACAAAGTAAACTGCTTCTACTATGGGAGTGAGCACAGTATTTCTGAAATTGTGTCCAAAAGCATCTAGTTCACATTTTCCAAGCACTCTGAAAATTCTCAGTGTGAACTAAAGGAAAAAACTAGCCTGACATCTCTTTATTTGTATGCTAAAAAGCAAGTGGGAACATAAGATGTTTTCTCTCTTGAAGGGAGTAAAGATATCTCTCAGTCTCAAATTCTTAACAGATGTTTAAAATAGTAAATGTTCTCATTAATGAGCATAATTCCTTAATAATGAGCTTTTTCCTTAGGCCGACATTAAACCCTCATATGTTTTAAAAACTGCAAGCACAAAGAAATAAAGTAACAATAAATAGTGAGGAAGAGAATCAGTACCTGTATTATTTTCCTGATGACATTTGAGCTGTGCTGCCCTATAAAACTGACTCTGAAAAGAGTATGGGGATATCTATCTCTCCTTGTAGTATGTCAAGCAATAGGAACATAAAAATAGCATCTTTCTCTGGTTTACTCAAACATTCAAAGCCATTAAACTGAGAAGTTAGGCCAGCTACAAATTCTGTGCTCAGCTGTGTGAGGAAAGATGGAAAGAGGAAAGAAACCACTTGCCAGCATGGGAAATCTATTGTAGAGGACCTATCAAACTGCAGAAAGACCTACTTAATAAAACAAATAAGGCAGCAAGAACTTAATTTTCCTTCTGCTTAAAATCTTTCTTTATCTTAGCCTGTATTTGGGAAATGTAGGCCTGTACAGCATGATGGTGTCTAGAATACGACAGGGTATGTCACAAATGTTGAATGCTATATCAAGGTGATAGAAAATGTCCATTTTTTTGAAGATACAGCAGAGGAGTGGGAGAAGATGTTGCTATGATTTGGAGGAGCAGACTACCAGGAAGTATAGCTTTTTTTCCTCTCTCTAACGTAGCACTGTGCTGTCACTAGCACATTTTATTATTTCTTTCCCTTTTCTTTTACTGAATCATCTCTAGGGAAAAACAGCTTTAAAGCCAGACTGATACTGGGCAGCACCCAGCTGGTGTTTGAGTTTGAGGTGGTGCTTATGAATAGCAGGAGCAGAGAAGAAAGAAAAGCTGTAGCAGAGGGTCTATATCATCCAGTGGAGACCCAGCTGTATCCTCTTCCTTCTCTGCAACATCATTTGTGCTGTTGTGTCCAGCATTACTCCTTGAACTGGAGCACTCATCAGCAGCACCCATGAGCAGTCAGCACGTCTGTTTGGAAAGAAGCCCTCCAAAGTAAAGATGATCTTTATTTTATCCATGCCAGCTGACATAGAACTCGTTTTTGTGCGTGACCATCCATCTTTTATAACAGTAACGCTTAAAAGAAAAAAACTCTGCAATTCTTGTTTGGGCTTAATCCTTTTTAAGTTGAAATTCCCATGTCAAGTAGATAGATTTTAGGCAACTGCAAAATATAAAGAATATAAGAAAAAGCAAGAACACACTATTTTAAAAGTGTGACAGAGGACCTTTGAGGTCCTTTGTCTGGACAAAATAATATTTTTACATTATTTCAATTGTGCTGAACAATCATTTCTTTAAATAGCATGGAATAATTCACAAAGTGGATTCTCTCCTGCTGTTATCACACACTAAAAAATGAGTCTACCTGCTTTAACAAATTGATAAGTATACAAGAGCTTCTATTTCCTACTTCAAATCAGAAAAAAACTCTGTATTTTTTCTTTTGTTAAAGGACAACTCTGATACAGAAAGTCTCTGAAACATAGTGGTGTTGGCAAGGAAAACAAAGAGTTCTACATTTTCAGTGAGAATCGTCCAGACCTGTGGCATATGTGAATCCTATTGTGTAAGGTGAAATTGACTTTGGAAAATGGGTCTTTTTTTTCTGATATTAGAGCTCCTGACTTATTATGGGTAAGGAACTCAATAGTATGCAAATTACTGCTACCAGGGACTGGGCCAACCGCTATGATTTAGCAGAAAAAGATTTACAATTGCTGGCTGTGTGGGGCTTAGAAGGAGACATTTGGGGAAATATGTTGAGAATGATTCTGTTTCTGTTGGCATACATGGATGAAAAGCACAGAAGTCTGGACCATGTTTCTGTTTCCCTGGATTCTGAAATGAAAGTGCAGGCAAAGTGATTAATTAACCATTTCTGCTAACTACTTAATTTGCGGCTGCAAAAAAACCTATCCAAATCCTTCTTGATTAATTTTTAATGAATGATTATTGCTTGTGATCACTGCAGATAATTTCTAAACACTATGCAGAGGATTCACCATACAAACAAAAATTAACCATAAGATTCTTAGGCAAATCTTCCATATAGTTTTGAATAATGTAGTAAAGTATAGTGTAACAACATTAGCAAAACAAGCTTAGAGAACTAAGCATCAGTCATGCAATAGTGTAAATCTAAATTCCATTAACCTTACTGACTCATGGTTCAAAAGAGACACAGACTGGCTGGAGAAAGTCCAGAGTACAGCAGTGAGAATGAACAGAGGTCCAGAAAACATGACCCACAAGGAAAAATTGAATTAACTAAAGAAGAATAGATAATGAGGCATAAAAAAAGATAGGCAAATGTAATACAGCAGCAAAGATTTAGAAAAACGACCGTGAGAATAAAATTCATGCATAAGAATAGAGTGTCAACCACAGCCAGCTGTCTGAATTGTGGCTGGAGAGTTGTCTGCCAGGGATGATTTTTGTGCATAGAGAGAACTGAAAATGCCTAAGGGCTCTTTCTTACTACATCGCTCCTCAGGGGAGTAAACTCAGGGTTTAAGTGTCTGACCTCAAATAAACCAATGAAGGGCATCAACATCTTCTATATTAAGGCATCAAAACATACACATAACCTTGAAGGAGTGACTCATAACTTGTCGATACTTCTCCTTTCCCCTCTCTCTCAAGAGCTGTGCTGTGAGCACTGTCATGGGTCTTGGAAAGAGAAATAGAATTTGCTCTTATGCTACACTGCTCTTGTCAACTGCAGGAGAATTTGTCTTCATTTTCACATCTTCTGCACTGTGCTCACATTCCTACAGGTTTTCCCAGATGGAACAATGAACAGAGATCATCCATAGGTGATACAGAAGTGGCAAGAGCTGCAATGAGCATCATTTTAATTGATCATCACAGAAAATTATACACTTTTTTTCTATGTAGTAATCATCTATAAACATGCCAACTGGCTAACGTAATGAAATGTTATGTATTTGTTGTGTTGAAGTTCAGACTCATCCTGCTTTTTTTGTGCACTGCACACTGCCAGAGTAAGAGTTATTCACACGGCAATTATTTTGGAGTTATTTAGTTGAAAAATATCACAGAGCATGGTCTGTACCCAATTCTATAGCACTGCTCATGTTTGGTCATTGACATCTGTATCAATTACATCTGGTCATGTCTGTGTAAAAAAAGCAAAACAATGTTTCATTTTTGTTTCAATAAATTATAAATCTAGTTATCATTTTATCAGTTCAGTGGTTTATCTCAGCTCCAGTTTATTTCTCTCTGCCACATCCAGAATTCATTAACCTGAGCAGGTTATGTAGAGCTTCTACAAAATCAACAATCTATCTTCAGCTTACTAATGATCAGTGAACCTTGCAATGCTTTAATTTCAGAAGCTTCACTGAATTCTGACTTGAAAAATTTCTCATTAAATTCTTCAGTACTTGTCTTGACTTCCAGGAAAATTTCTAGAACAGCTATTTGAATACCCAGTATTAAGACACATCCTTTTTCAAGGGAGCGCAGCAGAAGAAATAAAAGAGCAATCACTGGAGAAACTTGATTAGGAAGTGGTCAAAGGTAGTTTGACATTTACACCTTTTTAGTGAAGACAAGCCAAGAACAGTTGCTTGTTGTTACTTTCTTTTTAATCCTCTTCTAGCAGCTGAGTAGATGTTTATATCCTTTTTTTTTTTTTTCAGGGGGATTTGAATTAAATTGCCTTTGTTTCAGCTTGGAAAAGTCTGTTGGCCCTCATTTCATTGTTCTGAAGTACTGATGGAGAAGTCTTTTAGCCTGACATTTAAAATCATGTGCAGCACAGTTTCCCCCAGACAAAAGGGCGTGGTATTGCAATGGCTAGTTAGGGTCTAAACATTGGTATTAAGGATGCAGTTTAAGTTTATTCACACAGAGGAGGACGACACGAGAAAAAACGTGCTTCCTAAATCTCTAGCAGGAAGGCACGCAGGAAGAAAGGATTATAGGCTGATGAGAGAGATCATCTTGTACAGGGAGGAGGAGTATTGCAGAAGAACAGTAGGATAAGTCCAGCTCTAGGTCTCAGCACACTCACAGCGTGGCAGAGCGGAGCAGCTCCTGTGGCAGCACAAACCACATACAAGTGCTCCAGCACAGTGCACAGGAGGGTTTCCTGAAATATGAAAATCTCAGGGCAGCACAAAGACCCACCAGGAGCCTGAAGCTCACGCCACAGTGGCTGACAAGATGCGGTCAGGGTCAGGAGGAGCATCGGGCAAGGCCCTACATGGTTAAGAGGAGCCCATGGCAGCGCTAAAGGCCAGGGCAGGGTGCAGGAAGGGCACTGTAACACTGCCCGAGTGAGGGTACCCCTGGCAGAGGGGCAGGATCTCTCGGAACTCACCACAACTGCTGCAGCTTCACAGGTAGAGGATCATGCAGGGCACATCCCAGGGCATGGTTATGCAATGGCAGCTAAGCCACAGCTGCAGGGCGTGCCCTGCTCTGCTGCCAGGCCCGGCCAGGCCATGAGCGCCCCTGTGGGAGGAGTACAGGCACACCTTTGTACTCTCCAGTGCAACACACCGTCTGGCAATAACTGCAGTCCTCAGCTACTTGAAATTATTCTCGTTATGGTTGCTGGGAGTTTGCTAGCTCAGTTTGTTAAAGCATGATGCTGATAACATCAAGGTTGTGGGTGTGATCCCTGCATGGGCCATTCACTTAAGAGCTGGGCTCAGTGACTCTTTGGGCACTTCCAGCTCAGGTGATTCTGTGATTCTGTAATACGTTTTACTTTTTCCTTTGCCCCAGCCCCTGTACTCTAAATCCATTCCTAGAATAGGTATATGTATTTTTCTGTGGTGGCACTTAGCAGAGAAATAATTGAATAAAACCCCACTGCATGTTTTGTTCAGGAATTAATTTTGAGACAGAACAACTCATTATTTAAACCCTCTTTTATAAGTCATAACCAGTTATTCTGCCTGTCTTTAGAATTCACATACTTTAGAAGAGAAAAAGAGAGCATTCATTGCATTCAGTATGTGAGTGTACAGCCAGCAAAAAAAAATGGTGTCTTTCTAATGCTTAATGTGCAGCTTTTTGCTTTAGTTGCTATTGCAAATGGCATGTCCTGGTGGATGGGTCTCCTGCCACTTTCTAGTGAAGCACAACCAGAGTGGGTCAGTTTCCCATCTTTAAGAGGTGATGCTTGACTTCAGAAATATCTGCTAATGCCCTCAAATATATATTTTATACACTAAGTTTACATATAAGTGGAAGAAATACTATCATACTGTTATATTATACTACTTTTCCTGATCGTCTCAAAGGAATACAGTGACTAATTATGAGAATTTGGTGGCTGTTTTGGCTGAACCAGAATTTCAGAGCATTAAAAAAAGAATTGGAATTTGCCAAAGCACTGCAAAGAAGAAGAAACAGGGGCTTTTTAAAATTTATTCTTTTCAAATAAAATTTGCTAAATTTTACTCTGAAAATTTTGATGTGGAAAATGAAAACATATTTAAAAGCATTTTTTTGCTACAAAATATTTTTGACTGGATGCACTAATGATACTTGTTTAGTTTTGTGGATAATTTTCACCGATTTGAGATGGGATTTTTCATTGAATAAAGTATTTTATGAAATTATATTAATCCATCCTGAATAATTGAATATACTTTTCCATATTATCTGCATTTGCAGTAGGAGAGTGTAGCAGGACTCTTTGCCCTTGGAATATGGGCAAAAAACTCCAACAATTCTCTATTTTGTGAGCAATCAGTGGCGGGCTAAGCAGGGTCTGCCATGTACTGCTGTTGGTGTTGAATTGTGCTAAAACCAGTCTGGCTCATCAGTCCCAAATTAACATCCTGATAGTGAGGCAAAGGTTTGGCAGATAAGCTGCCAAGCTGACCTGGAGATATATGAGCAGCAGTCAGACACTTTACACTCTAAAAGTCCAGTCCACTTTCATACCATAGGTTCCTCCTTCTTGGAGTATGTGTATGGTGTTCCCTCCCTTGAAGTGGGGATATGCCCCAAGGATACTTCTTGAGGTTGAGTGAAAGAATTCTGCCCATGAGCTTTGGTGTGGTGAGTTACATCAATCTCTACTTAATAGTTGTTCCTTTTTGCTAGCTTTAATATAGTTGCTTTAATGTATTTCCTTTTATTTAGTGCACTATACTGTATTATACACTACTGGTAGTTTTAGCTTTTATACTGAGTAGCAAATAATTCTGATTGAGATCTTTTGTCTAATCATTTGCCATAATAAATAATTCATTTTATATAAATATAAATCGATTTGCCCTCTTTAATCCTATGGGACAAAGTTACTTAAGCTGTTGACAAAGTCTGGGCCAAAGATTGGATCCAGCTGCCCCTCAGGCTCCTCTCTGAGAAGGAGCTCAGAAAGCAAGGAGCTCCTTTCTGCAACTCATGACTTCATGGGAGGGCTCCTCTAATAAACTTTGAAACTCCCACTTTATCTGTGACAAAAGGCTTATAAAGAATTGTATTAAATTGGTTCAAAAACAAGTTAAGAAAACTCTTACCTTGACAAACAGAAGCTGAACTTAACACAAAGCTTCTATTTCATATGCAGAATTACAGCTTTATGCCAAGAGAAGATTTGAAGGGAGTAATTTGCACATTAGTTGAATTTGTGTGTTCCTCTCAAACCATCATCCACACAGTATTTACATAAATTTGAATAGTTTCTTAGGACACAAAATTTGGTTCATTTATTCTCTGTTGCTTTGATGAGTACAATGCATATCTGGCAAAAGTTTGTCTTGATTGCTGTAAATTAATGATTCTATAAAAAAGGAATAATTATAGTCTTTGTCACTAAGGATGAATTACTAGTTTCTCAGTTATTTAGCAAATTGAATAGAAATAGACACTTCAGAGTTTACTCTTTTTTGTTTTGTATATCCTAACCTAAATGAAAGCTGACAAAAACACACTTGGGATAATTACAACTAAGATAGAGAGGTATTTAATGAATTAGTAAAAATTTTACCATTGATTTCAAAAGAGATCCCACAGCTGAGGAATGACAAAAGCTTCATACATTTACAACATTTTTATCATGTATTGTTTTAGCAATATATTCAACAGAAGACACTGCATTTCTAAAAATGATATAATTAAAAAGTTTCAGAATATTCCTTTTGAGAATAAAATAAAAATAAACTTTTACAGTATTTTTTTTCTTTACATTTTTAGAATAAGCTTCCAAGACCCTGAGAAGAACTTAGGGAACGGAACTGGTATTTCAGAAAAGGATAGGGTTCAAATGAAGGTTTAAAAGTAAAAGATCTAACAAATTCTGAAAAATGTCTCAGCCTGATTGGGAAACTCAGGTAGAATTAGACAAATTTATGATCCCTGCTGTGTATGAAATAACTTAAGAGGAGAATGCACAACTCTTGTGTGAATGTAGCAATGGGAGAGTAAGAAATGCTGATGTCTCTATCCAGCCACAAGGCAGTAAATCTGACCACCACTTCTAATTAATTTCAAAACAGAAAATGAATGGCATGCAGACATGAAAAGCTAAAGGGTATTTATTGTCTGAATTCAAAGTTGCAATCTGAACAATAACCCAGGCTGAAAATAAGAAATCTACCATACAAACACTGAAGAGGGGAAACCCCTTGGGCTAGAAAGCATAAAAGAAATGAATAAAAAACCCTAAGTTAAGCTAGAACATTCGTGAGAGTTTGGTAGCATTATAAAGGTAGTAGTTTTTTCAAGAAACTTGTCCCAAAGTCTAGCTGGTTAATTGTATCTGTCATTGACCTCTGCAGTGTAGGCTTGGAAACTCTGTGTAGGACAGAAAATGTCACATGATGGAGCCAATAAAAAACAGTACGGAGCTAAGCCTCCTACGAAGTTTGACCTTTTCCTTAAATGGCTTGTCTTTTAAAATTTTGATTGAAGTTGGTCTCTAGTCACAGAAAATGCTCTGAATTAATAGGAATAGTGAAAACTGCACCACATTGATTATTTTGTGAGACTGGGTGCAGTATAAGTTTGTCACTTAGGTCAAGACTGTAGAGGCCAGACAAAGGTTACTTTTCCATATCATACTCGATCCACTTGGAGATGACAATTGTTCTTTAAGGAATAGATTGTATTTTTCCCAGTGTCTATGATAATGGGGTTCTATGCTCATTTGATTCCTTCAAATAAGTATATCAAAAACTTGAGATGAAATTCAGTGATTAAGAGTGATGGACTGCTAATTCTGCAGATACTTTATCTGCAGACAGCAACAGACTTTGGAAATCACATACCTTTAAACAAATTTTCCTTCATGCCACTAATTTTCTAAAAGCATTGGAAAGGTTTCAACTTGCTATTTTCATTAATTCTGTCCCATTATGTATGGAAAATTGTCTCTAGGGGGGGTAGTGCAAGATGTAAAGAAAATAATATGTATTTTATATGAGAGAATTCAACTGAAATTAAACATCACTGGCCTTTAAATTGCTTGCTTGTTTAATACAAAGTACTTAGGCACTGTCATACAGCAAGCCGTGGGAGCACATTGACATATCTGATAGTTAAAACAGACCTGTAATACTTCATCCTTGTTTCTCTTTTCTATCCTGTAAATTGAAATGCAATTACATGACTTCCATGACTCTAGCACGGAAAACTACTCTCTTCTGTCCCAGAGTCATTTTAATCACTTTAATGCAGAAAATCACTTGCTTGAATTTTAGTGACCTTGCTAACTATCATTTTTGTGGATTTTACACTAGGAGAGGTAGGCAAAAAGGTGATGAACCTCACAAGGAGTTTGTTATACTTCATTGTAGAAAATCCTTTTCATTCTGCTAGCTAACCATATAGAGAGATGCTTATAAGAGCTATTTTTAAATAAAAATCTTTCAGGACTTAGCAGTGCTTGCACTTCCCAATACATGAAAGCCACACATATATCTACGCTCCGAAAAATTGATGGGGAAGGTTCTGCTCTTTCCATCAGTAACTTCTCAGCTGAAGCTAGGTCGGCTTTGCATCTCTGTCTGCTTTTCATTGCTTCTCAGAGCCTTTGTGGGTTTCACAGGGGATCTCAGCTGCTCTACCAGCTACAAAAATGTCTCATTATAACCTGAAGTAAACAGAGGTACTCCATTTTGCTGAAGAGTTGTCATAAGGAAACTGTGACTTTGTTTAAGGTAGTGTTGCAACTTTCTCATTCTTTGTACTTCTGGCCATGATGTGGCATTATGCTTATAACTGAATCAGTCTGTCACTAAGCATGCGACAAATCATATAGATTTAGTAGACTAATAAGCTGGTTCACTCCTCTGTTTTACTATTCTCCTCCTGTTTAGACAAATGTTTTCTAAAATTATAAAGAAAACTTCCTCATAGGCAAATACAAAAGATGCTGGTTTGTTGTCTTTCAAAGAAGCTCTGAATTTCATTTATTAAAGAAAGGAGGATTGAACAGAATTTTTAGGAAAACATTCAACATGATTTAATTGTACTTCATGTAATTGAGTTTTAAGACAATCAGAAAAAGACACTGTAGGCTTTGTTCTTAAAATAACTTGCTAAAGAAGTTCTATTTAATACTATCAACAATAATTGCTGGAAATTGTTGCCTTTCTCAAAAAGAAATCTAAATCAGTCAGTTCTTCCCAGGATGTAGTTATCTGCCGTGTAAATTTCAGTAAGATTTTAGAACCTTCCCAGGGTGATGAAAAATCATTTTCGTTACTTGGAGTTTTTTTACAAGGTTCTTAATTTTTATGTGATGTTCTTTACCTGATTAATTTTTAAATTTATTTTCAATTTTTTTTCTTTATATACTTTTTCAATTATCTGCAGCAATTCACAGTATCCTAAGGTGTCACATGCTGGCATATTGATGTATGTTTGTCCAGGCTAACAGTCCTTGGAGGGATTTTAGCTTTGTTTTCTGTTTTCCTTTACCAAAAAGGAAATGTAACATGCATTAAAATTGGCTTTGTCTCCCTTGCATGCCATGTTTACAATACTCTACCTCATTCTTGCAGACATGAACAAGAAATCTCATCTCTGTTGCTCACACAGTGCCACAGTAAGATTCACTCTGGAGTAGGGGACTAACTGAATGAGTCCGTCCAAAAAACATTTGACATCCTAGTTTACACAGCTGCAGAGACTCCCTTCCTCATTGAAAACTCTGCGGTATGGCAAGTGAGGATCCTTTGCTACTTTGTTTTTCTCTGTTTAACTCTCAAAGGTTTCAAACAACCCTCTAGTCTCTCAATTAAACATTTAGCTTCAAAAAAATCTCTTTACTGTAGAAAGACAGATAAAATATTACTAACATATTAAAGAAATTTCAGTCCAGCTTGGGAAGTCTGGGGTTTTTCTTGGTCACTCCTCAAAGGTGATATGCTTTCACCCACAGTTCTGTAGACTTCTTCTGAGCCCTTATCAATCTTTAACTCACCTTTGGGATTTAGACTGCCACAACTCCCATCTTGTCTGTTGAAGCAAAAACATCTCCTAGCCCAGACTGATTTCTCAGCCATCAAGGTGATTCAAGTGACTCTTCTACCATGGTTACCTTCTCTCCCTTCTGTTTTTTTTTTGTTTTTTGGGTTTTTTTAACAACCATAGATCATGGAATTTTGAACACTATAAAGACACAAGCTGCTTTATTTAATTTATTGTACTGTTCTCATATATACATTCAACTTTTCATTTTTATGAGAGTCTGCTATGGCAGAGAGTCATCAGCCTCAGGCAGCCATAAAATCTTTATGCCATCAGTAGAGAGGAAGATTACTTATAGGCATACATCCTCATTCTGAAAGGCAAAGAAAGGAGACTCTTCCTGATTTTATGAAAAATAACCCTTCAGTGATGGCTAGATGTTCTGAGTAATGATCCAGACCAACTCTGCTATTCAAAAATAGGAGTTGGTTCATGCTCCTGAATTTTAGAATAATATTTCTCTATAGGGGCTTTAAAAATAAAATATTTCTGCTTTCCAGTGGGTCAGCTTCACTATCGGTATAATCTTGTAACTCAGACTTTTTAAAGCACCAGAGATCTTCAAAGGAGTAACAGCAGTTATCACAAGATGAAAGGGGGTATTCTCACCATATGCTGATGATTATTGTAAAGAGGTTACCAGGATATCAAATCACTGCAGACATACTGCAACTCTTCAAAAGTCCAGACATTTTGTGCTTTCTCCTTCTGTGCCCAGTTCTCAGAGAAAAGGACAACAATTTTGGATTGTGTGTCAGTGACGATGCACTTACCTCAAGGAATTACTCTCAGGGTTGTCCTTTCATCTAGTCTTATCGTGATACTGCTGCTGGCTGACTCACTCATTTGTCATATCACTTGATGTGTCTGCTTTATGTCCTATACCAGATTATGACTCTGGGATTTCTAGTTTCTTCAAAGAAGCAACCCCTGTGGAGGAAAAAAATCACAAGTAGCTTAAGCATTCCCTGAAGACTCTGTCCAGGATTGCTCCAATATCTCTGCTAAGAAACAGAGTGCTTTGAGGAGCTACCAAAATGAATGGAAACCATGAAAATCCACTGTGCAGATGCACTATATGCAAGGTTTTGTGCAGAATATTCAGTAAGGGTTAAAATAATCTGTTTTTCTGTTAACAGTATGTATATATGTATGTAAGCCCCTCCAGACATAAATAATGCATCTTGAAGAGTGCCCCCTAAGTAGAGAACTCTTCCTTCCTGTAAAGCTACTAAAGAAATGGTGACGTGGTAATGTATGACTTTTCCATTGGAATAAAAACAGTCACACTCAGAGGTGAATGAACTGGAAGAAAAAACTCAAGCCACTTAGTGACTTTCCATCTCACATTAACTTTTGGTTATACCCCCACTCAGAGGACTTTTCTGGGAAACTCAACTGAAGCGATTTGATGTCATACAAAACAGCTGCTTTTTTTGTCACAATGCAGCCCTGGGCTTTCCTTGGATGATGATGATCTGTCAGTTTTTCTGCTTTGGCTCTCTACTTCTCATTCAACTTTAATGAGACATACCATTTTTCAAGGTTAGACAACTGGACTGACTAGATTGTTTTTGATTATAATAAAATGCTACTGCATCTCTCACACAGATAAAAACTGAATATCACTGTGACAGAAAAGTGAATACGAAAAACTAGAAAGGTGAAGATCTTTTTAAACTTCATAATATAAAATTATCTCATGATCTAAAGTGAGAGAAAGAACGGTAGTGCTGAAAACGGCCCTGTCAGGTGCATATGGGGAGTGAAGAAGTGTGTGTAGATGCTGAAAGTATTACTTCTGTTGTATTTGTGTTCAAAGGTCATGAACAAAGGAAAAGACCAGGTTAACAGCTTATTTTTAAAAATCATGAATCATTTAAATAATGGCTTATTTATATATTAAAAAAAATTGGTGTTACTAGTTTTTTGGCTTGCTGATTTGGATTGATGGCAATATTTAATTTGAATTTAAACCCACATGCTGCTGTATTGTTTTTTGAGAGATATTTGGAGAGGGATGTTAACACCAAGGAGATTGTGGAGTCACTTGAACAAAGTGCTTCAGATGAGTCTGAACAGACAAACACCTAAATCTACAAGTAAGAAAAATTGATTATTTGTGAGAGGTGGGATGAGGGAGAAAAGACTACAAGGATGGTGATTGCTGCATTGACTGCAAATTAGTAATCTCCACGTTCACAATGTCAACCACCTAAAATAGCAATGAGATCAGATTTAAACAGCTTCGTGTTTAAAGCCTCTGTGTTTCTCATGCCATTTTAATAGAAAACATTCCACTTCTGTAATTTACAGCATCTTCAAGTGCAAATGTATCATTTGCCAGAAAAATCAACACTTATGTACTTTCAGTCTCAAGATTGACTAAACAGTTCTCCTATTCTTGTAATGAGCAGACATGAGGAAAAGAGGCAACACTCCTGCTCTCTACACTGAAGTTCCTTGATTTAAAAATTGCTTTCATTTTAAAAGAGTAAGATTACGAGGCAATCAGTACTCCCAAATAAAATGATAGGTGAAAATGTATTAGACCAGTTTCCCACTGAATAGTATTTTTATTTGCATATAGTCCCAAAAGATAGTGATCAAAGTTCTGAAGACTGAGAAACAATGGAATTTAGGAATGATTTTTTTCATATCTCCATCACTGACAGGGATGTTAATACAGAATGCATCACCCAGAGATTGTCAGATTGTAGTAAGTTGAGGAGGTGAATGGTGGACAGACTAAAGAGCAGAGATTTGATCCAGAGGAATGTTGTGAGACCTAAAGAAAGCTACCAGTCCAAATATGTGAACAAACAAGTGCCCCTATATAGTCAACTAGAAAGAATCAAAGAAATGCTTCTTCCGAAGACATCTGTGGATAGGAGGCAGAAATATGTTGCATTATTTTAATCATTTTTGATGAGTATTTTGAGTGTTAGGTGGAATTTGCCGCTGCTGTAACATAGAGAGATGATGCACGCCAAAACCTCATAGAAGCTTCCAAAGTTTACTTGCCTGGCTCTTTTTTATGAATTTCAAAATCAGCTTGCTAAAATATGCTACAGTGTTTTTTAGTGTAGTTATGGACTTGAGATTTTGAATGCACAGAAAAACTGGATCTGAGCACATGTAATCAAACTCTTCCATGAATTATGCTTGGGCATGTATCACAGAATCACAGA
>WEKY01065693.1:0-13725 GCA_013390045.1 Picathartes gymnocephalus
GTGCTTGAGAGCACTGTCCAAACACTCCCAGTGGAGGCTTGGATAGGCTGGGGAAAAAAACAGTTTTAGTATTAGATACACATCCTTTGGCAAAAGAAGAGGTACTTTAGGTATGACTGCACAGCCATATTGTTCAGAATTGTTCAGACAGACACAGGCCCTGCAAAAAATCACTATTTTGCTCAAATGTATGGAAACCCCAAACCTGGAAACTGCTTGCTGGGAAACAGAATTGCTAGTAAGAAGTTTCTGTAAACAAAATTGACAGCCAGCCTCTGGCTGGCTCTGCTCGTGACTTCAGCACCATCAAAGGCCAAATCCACCAAGACACTAGTCCATGACAATGAAGACCTTAGCCAAAACTCAAAATACTTCTAAAAAGGTCTGGAAATGTGAACACCAGTACAATCAAAGGCATACAGAGTGTATTTGAAAGATATTGACAGTATGCCAGACAACCAATTTTCAGTAATTCATTAGCCACATACCTGACTACACAAATAATAACCAGAGACTGAAGCAAGATCAAAATGGTACTGGAAGTAAAATTCTCAGATCTGTTTTTTGTTTTCCTGCAAAAAAAGCAGACAAACAGATTAAAGATTAGTACAGTTCATTATAAAAAGCCATTATTGTAAACTGAAATTGCACAATACCTCTTAAAATGCTATTGTCCAGTAAACACCATATTTATACATTGTGGTGATCATTTAATCAGATGGCAACCTGATGAAGATGGATCAATTAGTCATGCAGAGGCTGTACTGGAGCCGGGAAACATGAGAAGACTTCAGAAAAAGAGATAGCAATAAAAGCTGCATATAAATATAGTCAAGAAATTATGTCTGTTTTCATCCAGTAGAAGGAAGTGCGAGGATAGAGGAGACATTTTTATCTTGTGCTGTACAAACATCACACAAGACACTTAAAGAGAAGAAAATTACGTCCAAAAATGCTATGAAATTCTACAATTCAAAGAAAATGGCCTTTCAAGTATCCTATTCTAAGCTTAAACATAAAATAAATACAACAGCAAGAAGTAATGAAATCCTATGAAAAGATGCAACTGAAGGATTTAGGGTTCTCTGCATGTTTGTTATTTTGTTTTGTTTTGGTTTGTTTTTTTTCTGGACCCCAAAAGGCAAAAGTCCAGCCCAGGCAGACAAAGAGAAAGGGAAAATAATTGTCTGACTAGTGTACTTTCCACTCTTTGGTGGTAGAGAACACCAAAAGTTGTTGGGTGCTCTTCCACAGCTGAAGACAAGTCTTGGTACTTCTAATGGTGCCCAGGGTACCACTGGCTCTTATACCCCTGCCTCAGGAAGGCTGACTGCACGCTCAGTACTTCCACCTTGCTCAAAGCCCTTCTTAGGTCACATCAACAGCCGTCATTAAACTCCTGAGTTTTCTCTACTAACATGACAAGAAGTCTGGGGTCAAGAGGCCAGAAGAGGAAAATTAGAAAAAGAGGGAATTTTTGAGATCTCCAAAATGTGCTAAAATGAAACAAATATTCCTAACATTCCCATAAGATGTTTTAATTCAGAAGGAGTGGCTTAATTGCATCCACTCTAACTCAGGTCTTAGGAGAACTCTGCCTTTGACTTTAAAAGAAATACCCAGAAGACCTTTAGAATACCTTTCATTTTTATTCTTCTGTATTATGCCACTCACAAACTCTGTATCAACAAAAATGCCATTCTACAAGACAGTTCACAAAGTCTGTAGAAATAAAATAATTCACTATTAAATCCATCAGATTTCGTCAGAAAGTCTGTAAGTCTATTTCACTATAAGTCTGATATAATTTTGTATATGCAAATGCTCACTTAAATGACATTCAGTGAAAATTCACACAAGCTATCGGGTCACAAAAAAAAATTATGAGATTCAGCTCAAAAGTCATACTGCTGTCCAAATGTCCTGTTACCATTATGAAATTTACTGATTCTGTTCTATATGCTACATTTTTCACAAGACTTACCCTGGAGCCATAAAAGCTTCAAGGCTGCCAAAGGAGTTTCCACTCTATCACGTCTTCAGAGGAAACCTAAACATTGTTTATACACATAGTAATGTATAGAGTCAGAATCGGACAGAACACACTGACCAAATACGGCTACCCATTTTGTCCATGCTTTCTTAATTTCAGTGTTTAGAAGGTATGATGCTGTGGGGTTCACCTCAAGGCATGAATGCTGGTAGTGTGTTTTGGGAAGACAGATGGCTGAAAAATTACTTACCCTATCCTGATTTGTCTCTCTTCTCCTGAAAAAAAGGTAATTTCTTCAGTTCTATAATATTTCCAGTGTGCAGAGATATGTGAAAATAGCATATTTCTTGAGAAATTCTATTAATCAGGGATGCAATTCAGACTATAAACAAAGTTGTCTTTAGAAAAAAGTCTGAAAATTAGATTTTTTAGTTCCCTAAAACAAACAGCTTGTGCAAAGCAAATGCCTATACATATTAGCGAAGTTTAATCTTGAGAGATATCACTGAATTCTATTATGAAAAAGAAAATATAGCCAGTTGGGTTATTATTACTCTGCTTATTCTCAACTTTACTCTGCATCTTCAGTTTCATAGAATGGCTTGTGTTGAAAAGGACCTTGAAGATCATCTACTTCCAATCCCCATGACATAAGCAGGGATGGCATTCACTAGATCAGGTTGTTCAGGGCCCCATCCAACCTGGCCTTAACCACTTTCAGGAATGGCGTATCCACAGCTTCTTTGGGCAACCTGTTCCAGTGCCTCACCACTGGAACAGTTGAAGAGCAATTAAACTGTATTTCTGATACATCTATGTACTTCAATATAAAAAAAAGGAAAATAAACTGCCTGAGCAGATGGAGCAAAAGTACTTTCAGAAGTGAATGAGCCATAGCGTGGACAAACTTAACTTAAAGGAAAAAAAGAACACAGGAAACAGGGAAAACAAACTGTGCAGGGAAGTTCACCATTGCAGAGACATTTACTTCCCTGTCCTTTTTAGTCAACCTGAAAGCATGGCAGGGCTGACACAAAGCAGTTCTTGTGAAAATATTCTGGATTCTCCTGTTGGATCACTGTTAAGCAGTATGACAATATAACATTTCAGGACCTGGAAGTGGAGAAGCACACAGCCAGAATCAAGGCATGCAGCACAAAGCTGAGGTAACTGGAAGCTGAACCAGTTTGCATCCCCGCCAAATACTGGCAAGTGGCAACAGCTGGTTGCTTGGCTGAGGAGCTGGGAGCCTGTGCACAAGGACAAACCAGTGGGGCTGAGCTGATGCATAGCTCCCAAGTGATGGAGAGGCCCCCAGCACAGCCCCTGGCACCCCAGTAGCACAACCCCAAGCTAATGGCTGCACCGTGCCAGAGCTGGACGTCAGTGTAGGCAGACAAGAACCAGGGAGAAGGCTGGAATGCAATGCCCTCAGGGCCCTGACATTAACTTCACAAGACTCATGCTCCGCCCATATTGCCCTATCTGATCAAATATCTGAGATGTTCAGAGTACATGCAGAAGAAATGCAAAAGGTGCTAAAAGGAGAAAATTATTATTAAAGAGGAGAAGAAAGAGCAGAGGAAAAATTCCCGCCCTACGGCTCTTGGCCATTTTGTAGAGTTGCTAATCATTGATAAAATTTCTTATTTACGAGCTTCTTTATGATGTTTCAACAGGGAGGAAGAAGTTCCATGCAGCACCTCCACTCTCCTTTCAGGAATACCATGCCTAAGTGCAAACAAATACATCTACATAACTGCAAAATGCTACTAAAAACAAACAGTCCAGGCAGGGTGATGTACCTAAAAAAGTTGTTGGCTATTTTCATTTCATAACTTTGTCTTGGGATGTTCTTGTGCTGCAGATGCCCAGGATACCATTGATGCCTTGGACTTTAACTTCCATATTTTTTAAATCCTGTGCTACCTAGTGTGTAACTTTAAAGTGTCTTGTAGCTTGTCAGCTGCTGCTCTCTCATGCTAAGATAGACATAACAAAGCCTCTCTACGCCTGCTCTTCAAGGACAGACTATCCTAGGCCCAGAATGTGTAAACCAACATCCTGGAAAGGGGGGCAAACTGGGGAGAATTACATCATTAGCTGAAGTTTTAATTGGCAAATTTATGCTGATATGCTAATGGCCCAAAACCTATAACTGTGTGGAGAACTTGTGACTTGTCATCCATCTTGGCCATCCATCTTAGAGTGCAGCAGCAGCCTCTGGCTCCCCAGGGTGTACCTTTGAAAGCCTTTCAAATAAATATTCACCTTTATTCCCTTTATCCTGTATAGTCTCTGTTTCTAGGTAGCCACTTCAGGCATCACCATAAACTTTTCTCATGGAGGTTAGGTAACGTCTTTTGGGAGCCATCAGAGTTCAGACTATAAATTGTCATTTTATGCTTTTTAGACCATCATTTAAGCACTCTGCATACATGAAACTTGCAGAAGAATGTATGATCTCCCAGTAAGAAGTAGGGCTTTGCTGCTGGTTTTTATCCTTTATCGCAAACTCTGGGATGTTGTGGCGCAGCTCAAGCTGCCTGCACAGTGCGACCTTCCCATAAGCTCCCCAAGCAGGGCAGAGCTCTGGTCAGCAGGCAAGTGGGCACAGGCTCGTGCACACACAGCAGGATGGTAGCTGAATGACAAGGCAGAGCCAGGAGAGGTCCTCGTATGGAGATCCCAGGTGAGGTTTATTCACCTGCATGCTGAAGGGGTTCCAGGGACAAGAACAGAGGTCTGAGCGTGCACAGGGTTTTTAAGCAGGGGGAGGAGTTTAAGGGCATGAGCTAATGGGAACAAAGGGTAGGTGAGAAGGAGGACGCAACCAGGGAAGATGAACAGGGGTACAAACTGGCACTGAAAATGATAATCTCTAATTGGTGACAAGACATTTTTGTAGGAAACTATCTCTCTGGCAGCTATGGTTACAATACAGACAATATGCTGCACACTATTTCAACATGCCTGCTCAGTGCTGTGTAGGAGATGAGATCATTATTCGCCTGTTTGGCCTGTTGGACATGGTAGGGGTATTCTGTGACAGCAATTTTTTCTCTGGCAATCTTTGTGGTGCTGACTGTTTTCTACACAAGGCTGTTTTCTGACTGTACACCAGCACTGTCTTCCACCACTGCTCTGTAGCAAGCAGTAGGTCTGTACAAAAAGACAGTAATAGTGCAATTAACTTCTGACAATTTTGGCATCTTAAAACAAGGATTATTTCTATTCCCAAGGATTATTGTATTCCCCAGGATAACCCAGTTTAGCCAACCAGCCCTGTAAATGTGGCAGTAAATAGCAAACCTCACATAAAGCAATAGAAAATTTGGAATGAAGATAAAAGACATTGGTGGTATTTAATCATACTTTGGAATGCTGAAATTCTTGCATTAATTTTAAAGTGAGCAACAGCACCTAGTGTGTAATGATGATAGTGTAACAAATCTCTCACAGTCTGAAACTGAGATGCCTCCACAAAAGACAGTGCCATTAAGCAACATGAGGTTGTTTTGTGGCTGAACTCTTTATTTCATGTTTTATTTTTCCCTTTTTGTTATTGTTTACTATGACCCACTTCATAGCAGAAGTCAAAGAGTCTTACTGAGTTATTTCTGCATCAACTTGCCATGAAAAACGTAGAGATTTCCTTTTTCATTCTTAAAAAAAATTAAACAATATAAAGGGATTGATAAAATCAGATTTCACTCATTAATGCCTCAGCCTAAAATTACAGGTTTCTTCTGTAATTATCTTTATGATGTGGTTTGGAGCACAGGTGGTTGCCATAAAGAAACATCTATAGCTACAGGTAAAGCAGGAGAGATTTCCTGTACAGGTTACCTGAATACAGTTTAATCACAAGCTTGTGGTGAACCTCTGTATTTAATCATCTCTCTGATTCCCGCAGAGTTTTCACCTGGGCCAATTGAAGCAGGAGCTCTGGAAATTACCCATCACAAAGGAACACTACCCGAGAAAAAAGAGCAAAAAAGGATGAACAGTTCAATACAAGCTTCATAATGACTACGTATGTTGAGATCCAGCAGGATGCTGCGTGGTCTGTGCAGGAAAATGATGAATGCTGTTTAACATTTCACTTGAACAGTTTTTCCATTCAGAAAACTATTTGCAACACAATAATAAGAAAAGCAGAACTGTGAAGCATTTCATAAGGCTGATTACCTTTCTAGGACATATAATTTGATACACACTTTGTTTATCCAGAGTAAATTCAGTGGCTGAAAAGATAAATTGAACCAATTTTATGCTACTTGTACATGCTGTCACAGAGAAGTAACTTATATATTTTTTTTCTTATTGACTCTTGCACAGGAGCCTGCAATACATCAGCAACAGTAAAGTAACTTTTCTAAATCTAGCAGTTCATAAATCTTACAAGATGCCAGTTCATCCAGTGGTTTGCTGTTTTGGGTTTTTTTCCTTCTTACATGTATCCAAATATATATATATCCAAAAAAAAAAAAAAAAGGACTGCATTCAGGAGATGCACAGTATTTGCTTTTGGTTTTCTCCTCTCCCAGGGTACAAGAGGCATCTGTCAGCTTACTTGTGTTCTCCCCCCTACTCTCTCTCCCTCTGTCCCCAAAAATGCATAATGCACGCAGGTGCGCATACATGTGCATGTACATACATTCATTTTTGACTCTTCAGCTCATGGACAAGAAACTACTATGACTTCAAGGCACAAAGCCCTCTGTGTTGGAGGAGCTGTGTGACCCGGCTCATGTAATTGGCTGAGTATTAAAC
The DNA here is from genome assembly GCA_013390045.1 of Picathartes gymnocephalus. Lineage (NCBI taxonomy): Eukaryota > Metazoa > Chordata > Aves > Passeriformes > Picathartidae > Picathartes > Picathartes gymnocephalus. Next base: position 6,770 of record WEKY01065693.1, read on the forward strand.
TGTTACCTTCTCAGCTACACTCACCAGGTGAATGATCTTGAAAAAAGTTATGCTCTGTATGTCTTTTCCCCTATGCACTTGATGTTCATCTCAATTCCTTGAATAGCAGCTTGTCATTTAGCTGTTCTGTGCATAACACACTGGATGGATGCCTGATCTCTAATGGCTATGGGTTTTCAAGAGATAAACAGTATTATTGCTACACACTCTGGTTAACATGTTATTCATCAGGACTAAAGACTAACTTAGATGTGCAGTTGGTCACTCCACACCTTGGGTAAAAAATTCTTCAGGACTCAGCATTCCAAAGCATCCTAAGAGGGGACTTTTCCTCTACTTTCCATCAGCCCTTGCTAATGTAAAAGGCTTGCTTCAGTTAATTTAGTTCCCCTTTGGGAGACCACTGAAAACATAACTAGATGAGCAGGTTTCCTAGTTAGGCTTGGGGCATCCGCAGGTCACTCCAATGCAAAGGCCATGAAATCTGTTGAACTGCAGACAGTCCCAGCTTGCTGGAAACTGACAGTTGGAACTTCTTAAAACTAAGGCACTCAGCATCTGTGATACTGCTGATGATTCATCTGCCAATACAATGTTCAATAGATATGCATGACAGCAGCAGCAGCAGCATTTTCTGCAGCCAGCTTTCGGATTCTGGTCCAGTTTGGAGACAAAAATGCTTCACCCCCCATAGTTTCACCACAATGTGCTGCACCTTACAAACTCATTCAAAGCACAGCAGGAGGTACTAAAGCAGGAGCCCCATGCAAAGCACTCTGAGTTACTATGTATTTCTGAAAGGATAAACTGCAAACAAGATTCCAGGCCTACATGAACAGGCTCTGCATGCATGTAGAGCAAGGTAACTCTGGTGGGTTTATCTGCTCTCATGTCTCTCTTGAGATTTCAAGTTACCCCAGCGTGAGAGACTGGAGAAAATCATTACTTGCTCAAAACAACCGAAGTGTCTGTGTGTGACAGGGTGGCAAGGCAAGCTCTGCAAAAAGTGGGATGATGCACTTCTCCATATCCCACCTCCCTGGAGCCTCTAGTCCAGCTCCAGAATGGTTATCAGCCACTGGCATACCAAAAGCCCCATGTGGAGGGGAGGGTCCCAGGAGGCCGAAGCAGATAAAAGCAGTTGCACAAAGACACACACTCTCCCTTTCTAACTTCCTCTTCTTGAAATCTGGGTAACTTGAAGTTGGATGGGTTAGAGTTTGCCAAGTCAGTATCTTGTGAATTGCTTTATGTCAATCGAAAGTTTTAAAATTTGCCAGGTACCCTTATTTTCTAAAGTTTGCCTGTAAAAGTTTGTTCAACCTCCTGAGAACGTTGTGTTTCTCCCATGTGCCTATCTCAGGCAATAAAAAACTTAACCTTAAAGAAACACATCGAGAGAGTCCAGGGCTTTGCACCCCAGGTCTGGTAGATAGGACACTTTCTTCTCAAAAGTCACCTGGAAAACAGTCAGAATATCCACGGAAAGTCAAATAGCCCTAGATAAGGTTATGTGCATTGCCAAATCCAACACCACTGCTGACTGAAGTCTGGTCTAAGCTTACAAAATTATGCCAGGGGAACTCTGGAAGATGTTTGATGAATCTCATTTCCTACCCTGAGCCCATTAATGCAGCTCAGTCCTTATCCTGGTTTTGACTAGGAGAGTTCATTCTTTTTTGGAAGCAGGTACAGCACTGTGTTTCAGATTCAATATGAGAATGATGCTGATAATACACTGATGGTTTGGTTGTCAAGGACTGTCCAATAGCTCATGCTCTGACAGTGAGAAAGTGCACAAAAAGGTGGAGAGACCATGGCCAGGACAGGAGACCTGAACTGTTTAAAGGGATGTTCCATAATATAAAATGTCACGCCTAGTACATAAACTGGGGGAGTTACCCAGAAGAGGGCCTATCTGACTTCGGCATTGGCCAGCAGGTAGTGAGTAATTGTACTGTACATTACTTAACTTTCTTTGGTTCTCTCTCTTTCCTTTTTATTACTATTACTAATACTACTATTATATTTTCTTCAGTTCAATTATTGAGCTTTTAACCAACAAGTTTCACTTTTCTTTTTCCCCCTAGTTCTCCTCCCCATCCCTCTGGGGTAGGGTGTTGTGAGTGAGCAGCTGCATGGTAGTTAGTTGCCAGCTGGAGTTAAACCACACTTCCTCTACACAAAAAGAATTCTTAGTAGCAGCTGACACCAAGTCACGTTGCTTACTCACCCTTCGCAGGTAGGTGCAGGGGGAGTGATGAGCTGGTTTACACAAAGCAGCATTGGAAAGCAATGGCTGCCTGTAGCACACTTGTTTTCACTGAGTTGTGCTCACTGCCCTAGACATCCTTCATGTTTTAATGACAATTTCCTAGTAATGAGCATCATGAAAAACAACCAAATGAGGTTTTCCACATTGTAAATCTCTCTGAAGTATTGAGAATGTTTTCTGACAGCCTGCTCTTTTCCAGTGTTTCCAGCAGATGCTATGCAGCATGCAGCTCCTGAGCTCTCAAGAGCAGATTCCCAGGGGGACTCCTGGGTGGTGCAGTGTTTGCTCTCTCAAAATAGAGAAGCAATGCTGCAGTTTTTCTCAATGCACTGACATTTTTAACCTGAACCACTTAATGATCACTGTGGCCACGACCACGCTATTTCCCACCAGGCCTTCTCCATTCTCAGCCAGCAAGACTAGGGAATCTTTCCCAGCTGTCTCTCTCAGTACTTGTAACAAAGAGTTCTCTCCCACAAAGTTTAGGAATTTTTAAAATCTGCTCACCACAGCAGGATGGCATTCCCAGCTGGTCTCTAGATAGCTGAAATCTGCCATAAGGACAAAGGCCGCTGATCCAGAGATTTCTCCTAATTGCCTGTCAAATTAACTTCTCAGCACTGGTATCCTGGCTGGGCAACTGATAGAAGACACCCACTACATCTGCTTTGTTTTCCATCCCTTCATCCTCTTCCAGAGGCTCCCAACCACATCATAGCCACTTGTAAGGGCTGTATCATTAAACTTCTCCTCCCTTCTATTTAGTGCAACAGCTCCACCTTGCCCTGCCCTCTCCTCAATAGCTTGTACCCTCCATTCCAGCACTCCAGGTGTATAACAGCTGCTGCTAACATCAAGGATACCCCAGCTCTGTGAGTGGACTAAGGCTTCCAGTCAAAGGCACTTGCACCAACAATCCCTGAGCCATCTGCCAGGGACACCCCAGTCCCTGGGCCCCTGCCCTCCCCAGGAGAATTTGGAGGCTGTCAGGGCTAAAGAGAACAAAGAACCACATTCACTCCTAGGAGATGCCAGACAGCTCGTAGCAGTCAATAGCCAGAATGGACCATGGCAATGCTACCACTATGGTTGACACCATGTGGCCCCCCAGTGCCCTGGATCCTTCAGACATTTGTGCTCCCTGAAACCTAATCCCAAGGTAGGGACCAACCTGACGCCTACAGCCCAGAGATGCTCTCAGGGGCAAGAGTGGAGGTGACTATCATCACTCCTGATTCTCTCTCAGGCTCAGTCAACCCATGCTATCTGGCTGGGCAGGAGCAGTCGTTCTCCACTGCCTGGGCACTTCCACGTGATGAAGATCATGGTGAGACAAGCTGCCCCCTTCAGCCCCTGCATGACCACAGTGGACCAGAGAGCCACCTGCAGCCCATGGAAAAGCCCTACTCTGGAGCAGGTACAGATGCCCTGATGGAAGCTCCAGCCCATGGAGATCTCACACAGGAGCAAGCTCCTGTCAGGAGCTGCAGCCGTGCTTAGGAGCACACACAGGACCAGGTTTCCTGGTAGCTGGAGCAATCTGTTCCAGAAGTACTGCACACCTGTAGAAAGGGCCCATGTTAGAGCAGAGGAATAGCGTAAGTAGTAAGGAGCAGCAAGACTGAATGTTATGTAGTGACCGCAACATCCATTCCCCATCCTTCTGCACAGCTGGGGAGGAGGAGGTAGAAAAGCCTGTAATAAAAGAGAGAAGTTGAGGAAGGGAAATTTGTTTTAATTTTGCCTTTGTTTCTTATCGCCCTAATTGGCAATAGAAGACATTAATTTGTTCCTGACTCTATCTGGCTAGTGACAGTACTCTCCCTTGTCCTCGTCTCAACCCAGCTTTCCCATCTTACTTTCTCCCCCATCCTGTGGAGAAAGGAAAGTGACAGAGCAGCTTGGTGAGTATCTGGCAGGCAATCAGTCAAGGTCAAACCCATCAAACTCATGGAGATAATGCAGGAGAAACAAAGAAGGTATCCTCCTCATTCAGCCCTCAGAGATACTGTTGTGCACACAGAGAAGGGCCAAACCCGGAAAACAAAACCCTGCCAGAGCCCTGTGCGTTGCACATACCGGCAGCCAGACATCTAGGATGTGCTGAGGTGGGTGAACGTTGCTTATTGCAAGGAGGCAGGAGGAAGTATTCTACTGCCAAGGCTGGACAAAACAGATGTCTTTCAAGTATTTAGCCATAGGGTATAAGGAAGAGGAAAAGACTCTTTGAAGGCTGCACAGCTGGAGAATGCAAGGCAGAATGCACAGCCTTCAATAAGGGAAATAAAAAGAAGAAATCTGAAAAAGATGTGTCCCAATGGAATACTCCTATGTTAGAAGGGGTAGGACAGAGTGTCCATCCAGCTTTTGGGAAAACTCAAACCTGAACAAATCCCACACAATCTGATTAAAGATCGTGCTTTCAGTGAAGGCTTGTACCAGCTGATCTCCAGACAACCCTTCCCACCTGGAGTACTCCTGACTGCACAAATATCCAATGGTCTGGTATGTGAGACACCCAAAACCAGAAGAAAAAACTCCATTTGCAAAACACACAGTACCTATGTAAATATATTTAAACAAACAAACATAAAATTCGTATTGCTTTATTCAGATTTTGCCATCGCTTACCTTAAAATTATTGAAACTCCTTTGAGAATTTCTGTAGAAATCGCTGACTACTTTCCAGCAGAGACTGGCTTAACGCAAAGAGATTGAAATGATGCTGGAATTCAGACTGAATCACTTTTTATGAACGAAACAATTTTTCCATTGTCTAAGAAGAGCAATCCCCATATAATGCATTTCCTGGCTTTTGTTTTGGGATCCTTTTCTGTTGTTTGGTTTACACAAAACCTTGAAATAATCTGTGGATGGCTTTATGAAATTAAAACTTCCAAACAGTCCTCTAACAAACTTTTAGAATTACATACTAGCAATATTCTATCTCCTTTGACTTAAAAGTGCATACACATTCAAAAGTTTTATACATTTCCCAGACATCTTTTTAACAGACAGAAATCCTATCAGACGTTTTAGTTCTCAAGGGGAAAAAAAAAGTAGTTAGATTCACAATTTTAACAAGTGTTCCATGGAAAGCCTACTACATTTTTTCTTCTGGAAAAACAAACCATGAGGATCTGTTGACAAGTCTCTTTGGCAGTCTTAGTATCAATGGCTCTCTCTCTGGACACTCTACAAAGGAAGTCCTGGGGGAAGGCAGTTGACTGGAAGGCGCTGCTGGTGCTTCATGAACATAACTGGTTACAGTTTCTGTGTGAGAGGTGTTACTGCTGGTATTCGCTGTGGTAACACTCTGATCAGCTGCTGTTTCTTGAAGTTTGACATCAGCAATTCTAACGCCACCACCTAAGTTTTCCCTTGTGGCAGGGATACCATACTTTTTGTCTACTCCTCCAGTTTCCTCACATCCTGCACTCCTCAGAACAGAAGATGGAGACTCACTTTCCCCCTCATTTATCCGACTTGTGCCTGTCCATGTAATACTGCTGTCCCATTCGGTACTTTCTGGTTCTTTGCTACTATCACTATCAATCGTAATCACCATCGGAGAAGAGTGTACTGAGTTACTCATATGATGTTTCCGGTGTTTCTTCTTATGCTTTTTCTTTTTCTTTTTAAGATGCCTCATTGTGTCTGTTGCTTTTCCTTCGTACACTATCTCCACACTTGGACTCCTCATTTTCTTCCTCCTTTTCTTATGCTTTGTCTCGCTGCTTGCACGATTGTCTGGCAGGCTATCTTCATTTTTGTAGCAGTCACCAAATTTTGAGGAATTCTTCTTGGAATCATTTTCTCTTTCTAGACTTTTGCTCTCCATGAATGCATTCTCCAGGTGGCGAGTTTTGTACTTCCTTTTTCCACCAGGCTTTTCACTTTTCATTCTGTCAGTTCCTCCAGAAGCAGTCCTTGATCTGTTGCTTGACCGACTCCTTGACCTGCATCTTTCATAACAGTAATAGTGTCTCTCATGGAGTCCCCTCTGGCTATGCAGATCTGTCCTCTCAATAAATGATCGTATCCTGTATTCTGGACTAGTAGATTGCCTTGAGTAAACAGTGTTAGACCGGGTCCTCCTTCTGCTGGAGGATTCATAGCTGTCACCGAACACCTTTCGACTACAAAAAGCAGAACCCCACTGGTGTCTACTTTGGTAACTGTCTCTTACGTAATAGCGATCACTGTCTCTACTTCTTGATCTCCTTTTACTGTGGCCTTTGCTAGGTGATCGTGATCTGCTCCCTTCTCTAGATGGAGTGCTCTCGCCACTTAGAGAGCCCCTCTGGCTTTTCAGAGAGGCTCTGGTATCATGAGCCCTTGACCTTCTGCTGCTTCTTTTGCTCCTATGTTTGCTACTATCCCTGCTTCTCGATCGTCTCCTTTTAGCCGGGCCTTTGCTGTGGTGCTCCCTTCTAGAACGATGGCCATGACTGCCCCGACTGTCCCGTGAACAGGACTGTGGGCTCTTGGACTTTCTCTTTTTAGACAACCTGTGATTCCAAGGGGAGCATACTGTGTCACTCCCTGGAGAGGGGCTCCAACTCAAGTCCTGTGGAGGCAGATCATTTCTTTTACATTTGTTCTTCTCATCCTCTTTTGATTCCATCTTCTCGACTGCAGGAGATAAACAGCTTCTACAACTTCCCATATCCTCCCTATA
>WEKY01065761.1:0-18468 GCA_013390045.1 Picathartes gymnocephalus
TGACCAACCTGATCTCCTTCTATAGCAAGGTAACCCATTGGGTAGATAAGGCAAAAAGGCTTCGGGTCTTGTATGTCTGGACTTCAGTAAAGTCTTTGACATTGTTTCTCACAACATTCTAACTACAACTGCAAGATCAGAAATTCTTGAGTTTTCAATGCAGCTCTCTTTTGGAAAGTGCAGAGGCAAAAAAAAAACCAGTATAAAATGCAAGTTAACAGAATTGCATTGCTCTTTCAAGGCAGCCATTTTCTGCAAAAGAAGATACTTCCTCTATTGAATTAATACATTAAAGAAGTATGCATAATAAGATCCTATTGCCATTCACATTTGATCTCTCCATTTTCTTCCAAAGGCAATTTAAGAAAAGTCATAGCAAATTGAAAGATTGAAAAAAAGTGTGCTAAGAAAAAGAACAAAACTCAACTTGCTCTAATTGCTTTTCTTGAAATGTACTGATGATTGTACTGAAAAAATGCCCACTTTCTGTTTCAAAAGAATTTTAAACAGACCACTACATTTTTCTGCTTTACCCATTATTGTGTGGTTGAGGCTTATTTTCCTAACATATGTTTAGAGACCTTTAAAAAAAATTATTTTGACATTTTATGGCAGCATGTAGAATGGTAAACACCTTTTAATCTTCCATTTTAGTTATTTCCTATTCTTTTTGCAATACCTTTGCCAAATGTATATATTTTTTCTGCTAATTAAAGTATATTTATTTTTATAGGTAAATATGTATCTACACTTTATATGTGTGTGTGGGATGTACATATCTGTATGTGGAAATGATTTGTCTGAAAAAGTGTTGGAAAAATGTCCATGTAACCTTTATGAATTGCTTAATGTCAGAAGAACAATGTGTAATATTTAGTTCTGTCTTAAAAGGTTTTATAAACTCCTCTCTTTTAAACAATCATGGAGAAATTAAGCACCAGATACACATATTAAAATGCTGAGTGGGATGTTGTATGCTCTCCTAGCTAGTACGTATATTTATTTACATTACCAACTTTAGTAATATCACAAATTATTATTTCTATTTCTGTTATAAAAAAATTATCATGAAACAAATATTACCTGAAGAGTAATAAACAAGTTAATGCTAAATATTGGTGGGGGTCAGGGGATGGGGAATGTAGTTCATTGGTTGCTTTGGATTTTTTTTGACTGCAGAATAATAAAATTATTCTTCTGGTAACAGGAAGTTCCAACCTGATAGACATGGAAATACTCTATTCAAAATTGTGGTCTTGCTCTATCATAGGTCCTAATGGAGGTATCATCTCTTAAATTGAAGAGAAATGCCACAGCATTATCTGGGAGAGTAAGATAAAGTTAAATTCTTTCACGTAGTTTTACTACCTTGGCTTCCACATGATACTCCTTATAAAAAGTTGTCTATGGAAGACAAAATTATGATGAATTTTGGTAATTTAGTAACAGGAAGGAACACAGTCCAGCAGTACTGTTCTGTTTAGAACTTATTTCTTTCCTGAGTCTTACCCCTACATTTTTCTCCACCATTTGTTGCAACTTTCTTTTCACTTCATACAAATATTGTGGTATCCTTTCCACTATGATCTTCCATTCCTATCACTGAACAACTAAATACCCACCTACATAATACAAAGGTCAATATCCACACCACATGATCCACCTAGGTGATATTTTCTAAATATTGTTTTAGTTTCTTTTTGATTGCAGGTGTTTCCAGACCTCTACTCTTTCAAGATATCTACTTTCATGCAGAATATATATCCTAAAATATTTTCAAATTCTGTTTTTATGATCAATACTCCCTGTCTTTATTGAGGACTACTCTCTCTGCCAGTGCTTTTTAACTCAAGTTTTTTTTGTTTGTTTGGTTGGGGGTTTTTGTTTGTTTTTTGTGTTTTTGGGGTTTTTTTTTTGGGGGGGGTATTTTTGTTTTTCTTTGTTTGGTTTTTGGTTTGGGGGGCTTTTTGTTTGTTTTTTTTTGTTTGTTGGTTTTGTTTGTTTGTTTTGTTTGTTTCTGCTAGTAGGCACTATTTTCCACCTAGATTTGTCTTCAAACTCTCAGTACATCAATAAACATAAGTGTTTGGTTAGTTCCTTGCCGTATTCATGGATTACGAATTTTCAACCTTACATTCTAAGTTTTTAAATAATTTTCTGTTTGTTGCAGTCTCCTTGGAATCTAGATATGTTAGTATATTGGCTTCTCATTCTAAATATGTGTTATTCAAAGTGTTTTTGCTAATATCACAAAACAGTAGAATGGTCTGGATTGGAAGGGACATTAAAGATCATCTAGTTCCAACCCCCATGCCTTGGGCAAGGACATCTTCCACTAGACCAGATTACTCAGAGCCCCATCCAGCTTGGCCTTGGACAGTTCCAGGGATGGAGCATCCACAGCTTCTTTGGACGACCTGTTCCAGTGCCATTTCTGTAAAGATTTTTTTCTGAATATCTAATCTAAATATACTCTCTTTTAGTTTATAGCTGTTGTCCCTTTTCCTATTGCTACACACCCTTGTAAAATACCCCTAAGTAATGTAACTTTTCCTATGGAAAACAAGCATTTGGAGAAAAAACCAAACCAACAGCCTCTCACATGTTTATCTTTAGACATGTTCATCTGTGTAAAGAGATTATATACAGTATTTGTATGCAAGATATTTTGTGACTAAATAAATTCTGAGCAGCAGCTATAGTTCCAGAATGCTTAAACCTGAAGCAATTTAGGGACCTCTATTGTGTGTGCAGGAAATGGAATGACATCTGGCACTTGTTGCTAGGCAAAGTGTGCCTACCAAATAGCACTTAGAAGTAATCTGGCAGTTTAACTAGTAGGAATGCTAAATTGCTTCCAATCCAGTTTGCCTGTGATGTATTTCTAAAACGAATGTGAACTTCTTTTCCTAACCAATAATTTATGCCCACAAAATGTAAACCTCCCTGCTTGTGTGGGCAGTCAGCCCATGTGGGGAAAAAGAATCCCAGTATTCTGGGGGAGCTTTTTTCTGGGATGCACTGAGCACCTCTCAAGAACATTGATTTCAATTGGAATTAACAAAACGCACAATTGCTTTGTAATGCTCAAAATTAGGGTCTTGAAAATCAGTACCCGTATACACTGTGAGGGGTGTGGGTGTAGGAAAGGAATTTAGCCAGTCTTTTCAGTAGGTTCAGCATTTGCTTCATCTCTGTTCCATCCCATGGACACTGAAGTGAAAGAGAAATGATTGTGTTTGTGGTGGTGAACTGGAGAGGTCACTGCAAGACATCCTTCAGGGTATTCCTGACACAATACAAAATAGCAATAGCCAGTCATTTTTGATGAGAGAAAATAGTGTTTGAATATTACATATGCATTTAGGTGAGCCATGTAGAAGAAATTAGAAACACGTGTGATAATTTACATCTGTTTGTCGATCTTAAAGACTTTCCAAGATTTTAAAAAAATATCCGCTCTCTAACTGGGGTTAAACCAAGCAGTGTTCATAATGAATTCATGAAGATGCACCTTTTCCAAGAAAATCACACTATTATATATACCTTTATTTTAAAATACTTGTAAGAGGGAAAGATTGACTTATTTCTATTCAAATAAAAAATAAAACTTTATTTCATTATGATCTGACTTGTTTTTTGTTGTTGACCTCTATATTGTAGGTATCTACCAAAGTCCCAAGTTGAATACATATTGTTGCTTTGTAGCTTTGATTGGCAACTGTAATATGAATGAGATTCTGCTTTGCTCAGTGATTGTCATTCAGACATTCTTTGCAGAGAACATGAATTTCAACTAATGGCAAGAAAATTAAGCAGTTCTTCTATTGATTCGTTAATTCTTCTTGTTATAAAGGCATTTCCTTTAGGGAAATTGCATTCTGTTTTCGAATATCTTCTCCAAGGCCTGAATTGATTCTTGATGTGATCATATCTCATCCTTTTGACTGACAAGGTTGATTCTGCCATGGTTTTTTTTTTGTCCTTTGCATTTTCCATGTCATTGCTTTCTTCCTTCTTCTTTCACTTCTTTCTTTATTTTGAGTATATGTTTTAATAATTGTCTACATTTTCTCACCTTATCTTCTTTTCCTTCTGAATCCTCTCCTCAGTCATTTGGTTTTATTGTCTGTGGTCCACATTATATCCCAGTCCTTTCTACTCATCTGGTCCTGCCTCTTTTTCTCCCCTTGGTTTCTTCGTTCATTCCCTCAGACTCTAATTTCTTCTTCATTTGCTTCCAGGTTGCCTACACATGTTCTATTTAATACTGTCCTCTGCCTATTCCTACTGCCACAACCATTTAAAGCAATTGACATTTTCACCTGGTTCCTATCCCTTCCTCCCCTCTCAAATGCTATGCGTTCCCTTTCAGCCTGTACTTTTATTTTTTTCTTTTTTCCTGTGGGGAGCCTCGTCTAAAGGAATTTATTAAAAAGAAATACGTTTATCTTAGCTCTTAATATTTTAAGTACTATTTTCAAAGTACTATTTTCAAAGTAGTTATGGTGATCTTGCATTTATGTACACTTTTTTGTCTAAGCCATCTCATAGTCAATCTTAATCCATATTCATAAGTTTCAGTGTTGGCATGTATTTGTTGTCCTTGTCTAATCTATCTTTCAAATTGATCTGCTTCTTAGAACAACTAACATATCCATAATAAACAGAAATTTTAAATTTCTGTGATAATTGATTTTCCACAGACTATGAAAGCTAGCCAGGGTTGCACATTGGGGAAGCTCTGGGAAACAAAGCTGTGCTCCCTAAAAGGACAACAGGGGAACTTGGAGTTGTTCTTGTTTTCCAAAACACTATTTTAACAGTTATTAATTGCATTATTCTTAGATTGTGTGCCTGTAGTAAGGTTTTTTTCCAAGTTCTTTTTTGTCTCTTTTTAAAAATTCTATTAATAACCATTTAATTCTCTGACTAGGCATGGTCTTACTGTAACTAGAATGGGTTTTTGATTATATCGAGCTTGAAAAGGCATGAATAACCAGCATGAACAGGAAACTTACAAGTGCAGTACACATTGTGTTACTATTAGTGTGCCACAGTTAGAAGCAGAAATAGCTTGTTTTTATCCCTGATTTCTGAACTGTCCATACTTGTTCCTTTTAGAGGTTCTAGATCTTTCACTCCCACCTTCTTCCTCAAAATGTTTTAAAAGTGTGGAAGTCCTTGGGAACAAAAAGATAAAATACTCTTCTATGATCAAGCCAGCTTGGTGAAACTTCTTTAACTGTTTGGATCCTTTTTTTTCTATTGTGTCCTTTAAAAGGTTCATTCTCTTCATCTCAAACTCAGAAGAACAATGAGAGTCTTGTTTACTGAATCTGTAATTTTAGAGGGGTTTTTTTTCTTCTTTTTTTACTCATTGCAATAAAAGTTCTTAGGAATTTTTTGTTTTGAAAGCTGACAGAGAATCTGCCCTTTTGTCTGTACATGTGAGAGATTTGTTATCAAAAGGTACCTAGCATTCTTTGTTAGAACAACCTTCCTTTCTTGCTGCTGTGACTGAGCTTTTGAAGATCCTCTGATGGTTTCATTAGATGAGAGGACACCTCTGTCATGAGCAAAAGTGATTAAACTAGAGATTGAAAGCAGGCATGAGAAAATCAATGTGAATTTTGCCATTGACTTCATCAGCCCAGTCTCCTCTGTATCTTTCTCTGCTTACAGTACTCATTCTGCATGTTCTCTTCCATTCCTTCCTGGCTACCTCTCTAAGAAGGCAATGCACAGTGCAAAGTGTAGGGACAAGCCCACTGAATTCTGTGATCTGAGTGTAAAGACAGGGACTGGCTCACCTTGAATACCTTGGGAACATCAGCTACACTCACTTCTTTAACATGTCTTCCAGTATGTTTTATTCTACCAAATGCAGGTAATTTTTTTCACCACAGTTTCTGGGTATTGTGAATGTAAATGGCCACAAAAACACCTAATAATAGATTGTGATATGCTAAGATAATATGGCAATAGACCTATATAAATATCTGAAATTAAAAGAATTCAGGTCTTCACCTGAAATTACTTCAAAACTTTGGGATATATTTTTCCCTGTGCTTCAAACTTTGTAAAGAAATGGAAAATGCCATTCAATTGTTTGGATTTTTTTTTTTTTTCTAAAGTCATTACTTATTAGCACTACATTTAAATGTGCTTTGAGGAGAATAACAACATAAAGAGACTGAGAAGTTCAATTATACCACCCACACCTAGAAATAATCTTTTTACACTAAGAATCTGAAACGTTTTAAAAGCAAATAAAACAATCTGTTCACCTCCTATCTATTATATTCTTTTAGTTGAGAAGGTTTCCCTGATTTATTTTGAACCAAGAAATAAAAATAGAGTTAATTTCAGTTTGCCATGAATTTCAGTCTCTGGTATTTTAAAAATGTATAATACTGTGCTGATTACTCTTTGTTTAAAAGGATAGTAATCTGTGCATACTATCACAGTTGGAGCTCCCACCTGCCAACTATTTTTTCACTGTTTCTCTGGGCAAGGCTTTTTTTTTGTGGTGTTCTTAAAGTAATTTGATGCAAAGAATAAGTAATATAATAGCTCTTTGCAAAAGCCTCTTCTAAGTTGTCTGATCTTTTACAGAAAGGTCTGAGCACATTCACCCACCCAATTATGGTGACATACCCAAGGCACTTAAGTTAGTAACCTGTCTATCTTACGAATATGCCTGTATTGTTTTTCAGACTGTGCTGTGGAGAACTGTGAGGTGCCATGAACTATATGTAAAGTTTTCAAAAAGGAAACTGAAGAAATCAGTTCTAATATATATTTGAAAAAATATATGAGTTTTCTGAAAATGATCACATATTATTTGGGAAATGTCTAGGAGTCTAAAAGCAAGAATATTTTATATCCTGGTAAAGACTTCTTTTCTCCAGGCGTAAGCTGTGAATCAAACCAAGCTGCTTGCTGGAGCCGCTGGCTGTAGTGCTTTCATAATTGTCTCAAAGTAAATTATCAATCTATTATATTACTTTACATAACTTATTTATATAAACCTGTTAGAAAGTGTCCAAAGGAGCACCATTATAATGCTGAAGGACCTGGAGGGAATTCAATACAAGGAGTAGCTGAGGTCATTTGGTTTCTTCAGCGTGGAGGAGACTGAGGGAACACCTCATTGTAGTCTACACCTTCCTCATGAGGTGCAGAGGAAGGGCAGATGCTGATCCCTGTAGTGAGAAGTGGCAGCACCCGAAGCAATGGTAAGAAGCTATTTAAGGGGAGGTTTACATTGGATATTAAAAAAATATTTTCACCCAGAGGGTGGTTGGACACTGGAACAGCTCCCCAGGGAAGTGGTCACAGTACCAACCTGACAGAGTTCAAAAAGCATTTGGACAATGCTCAGGCATTGGTGTGACTGTTGGGGCTGTCCTGTACAGGTATGGGAATTGGACTTCGATGATTCTGGTGGGTCCTTCCAACTCAGAATATTGTTTGATTCTATGATTCTGTGTTCCATCTGGAAAAAGTAAGGTTTTTTTTCATCGCCGCCACTTTCTTGTCTGTGACAGTCTTCCTACTTGTAAAGAAAGTGCAAAGAATTCTTAAAGAATCCTGTTTTGAATGCCTGATTTCTTCACCAATGCTCCTATTATTCCACTTGCTGAACCTTTTTTCCGATGGAATCAAGTCACTGGATGAGGAATATTTTCAGAAGTCAGGATGCTGCAGATCCAGACCTGACCTTTTCTTGAAGACACTGCAATTGCAATATATTTTAGCCTCTGTTAGCCCGGGAATTAAATTTTCCAGATACCATATACCATGTTTTGGAAAGCAAAGTGTATTTTAATTTCACTGAAGAACCAGTGCACAGCTTAGTAAATTGGTAAGTCTGTGCTTTGAAGAATGTGATAACGACACGTGCTGCAGGACGTTTGGCTGGACTGTCAAAAACTGTCAACCTGAGGCATATTCTAGGAAACAAGATCCATCTTTATTTTGCTGAACTTCAGATTCTTCTTAAAGCTGATAAAGAAAACACCACGATCTCTGAACAGGTTAAAAGTTCACAAATATTTATCTTTTCTAAAAGCATAGGAAAAAATTTAGACAGTGTTGAGAAACAATTAGTATTCAAAAAGCAAGGGAAGAAAAACCTAATGCCTAGCAGTACAGTGTGGGAAAAGTATAGCCAAAACAAGTACCGAGAAGTATTTGTTTAACATTTGGCAGTAGATAAATGTGGGCACAACATTATATGCTCAGAATTGTATTTCATTTTTGATCTATGCTCTTCATTGGAATATTGAGGTGTAAACCTCAATATATGTGTCCTTGGTGGTCAGATACTTTCAAAACTTTTTAAAATGAGGTTTTGAGGTACCCATGTTTTTCCTCTACTAATGGTCTATTAAAACTATGTGCAATGCTCAGTTTGTTTTTAAATGTTAGTGCAAGCTTGAGTATTCTGGTTTTATACACCTCTTATTTTTGTAATGAGTTTTTCCCATATGCTAGCAAAAGTTTTGGAGACATTAGTGATTCAATTTCAGGGATAACTAGCTGGTATTTAACAATTTAAATCTGTGACAAGCTGCTGTTTCCCATTTCTGTTTTCTGTGTTGTGTGTATCTGCATTGTTTTGAAGAGAAAGGGGCCAGATTTCCTACCAGACACAATTCTAAAGAATGTGGTTAATTATATTTATGATCTTGAGCTATAGGAAGAATGTGTAATCCCTTAATTTCCTACATATGTAAAAACACCATTTTAATGTCGGTAAATAAAATTATCCATTTCAGTTAGCTATATTTATAATGAAATTATAGATAAATTGTTTTGTAAAGCATATACACAACTTGGATAACAAATATTAACAATCAATCAAACAGAGATAACACAATGTAATTCTTTCAGATAAGAAAGCATATCATCTAGGAGACCCTGGGTTTGAAAATAGAAGTCTTTGGATTACCAGTCAGTCATTTCTTAAGCTCAATTACTGAATAACAGTAACTTTCATGATGCTGATATATTTCAGTGTAGTCATTGTAGGAGGCTTGTAGTTGTTTTCTGAGGGTATGTCCCCTTTTCGGCCCTCCAGCTCACACTGCAAAGGAGATACAACATAAAATTTTTAGCTTCTGACTCAGTGGTGGCTACACGGTCATCAAACAGGTCTTGTTCAGTGCATTGGCTTCAATTAAGTGTAGGTTCTCCTGTGTTCAGCTCAGGGTTGTGCCAGGCTTGTCATTGTGACCCTTTGGCCACTAGGTTTACCATGCAGTAAATTATATTTGACTCATTTTTGTACTCGTTGGAGCTGTCTTGCCCAGTTGAGTTGTTCCATGTAATATTTCTGTAACTGGCATGTTTGACATGGTCTTGTTTGACCAACAGATAACCAGAAAATGGCAGAATGTCTGGGATTGCATTAGAGAATGCTAAAGAGAGTTGTAACATACCTGTGCTAGAGTTTGTTGTGAATCCCAGTAATAAAGGCTCTCAGACTCCTTAAGGTATTGTTTGTAATACCTTTTATTGGAGATAACACAAGAAGGAAAAAAGGAATAGCACAGATAACCTTACATCTCAGATTCTGGCAACCTGAAGTTGTGCAGCATCAGAAAGACTTCTAATCAAGGCTTGTCAAGCTCTCTGAATTCAGTCTCTGCTGAGGGTTACCAGTGTGGTGGCCTTCAGACCCCTTACAGGATTTTCTTAGAAGTAACCATTATGTGTCACTCTGATTGTCAAAAAAAAAGGATGTTTACATGAGAACTTTAAGAAAAGGACAAAGCCACACAGGTGACCACTTATTTCATATGTAGCAAATCAAATGTTGTACAGCTAATCTGAGATCATCTGGTCCTTAAAGCAAGTTTGTTGTGTCAACCTGTGCTCTATGTAAACTGCAGGACGAGCTGCATTCATTTTGCATGTGCAATATATGTAACATAGCTTTAGTCCTAAATAACTTTCTGATTTATTTTTTTTCCCCCTCAGCGATCTGATACACTGGTAACATTTGGTTTGTACTTAACTAGGTATATTTTAGCCTTCCCATCTTTAGCTATCTCTTCAGTACTAATTACCCGGGCATTTGGAGGCACACTTTTTGCAAAATTTATGTACCCCTTTTTTTTAAAAAAAATCAAACCCATGCAGCATTTGTGTGTTTTTCATAGGGGGATGGTGATATTTTTAAGCTCACAGGGAGCCACAAATTCTCCTTCAGTCATATTTGGTTCATTGCCTTTGGGCTTACCAAGCCCAAAGGTCATGTGTAGCATAGACATGGAAGGAGCCAGTGAAGGGACAACATTTGTTAGTCAAGCTGAAGCACACACCAAACTGACTAGACTCAGGAAATGGGGTTGTGCTGACTTTTTGGGGGATGATATTTCATATAGTATGTGGCTGTGTTTTTTATCTGTGCTGGGAACAGTGCTGATAACTCAGGGATGTTTCAGCTGTTGCTGAGCAGCGCTTGCACAGAGTCAAGGCTTTTTCTGCCTCTCAGCCCACCAGGGAGCAGGCTGGGGGTGCACAAGGAGCTGGGAGGGGACACAGCCAGGGCAGCTGACTCCAGCTGACCACAGGGATATCCCATATGGTGTCATGCTCAGCATGTAAAGCTTGGGGAAGATGGAAGAAGGGAGGATGTTCAGAGTGATGGTGTTTCTCTTCCCAAATCACCGTCATGTGTGATGCAAACCAGCTTTCCTGAGGATGGCTGAACACCTGCCTGCCAATGGGAGGTGATGAATGAATTCTTTATTTTGCCTTGTTTGTATGCACAGTTTTTACTTCGCCTATTAAACAATCTTTACCTCAACCCACGAGTTTTCTCACTTTTACCATTCCAGTTCTCTCCTCCACCCCACCAGGGTTAACTTCTCTGAAAAATATCTCATGGAAAGGAATTGTTCATCTCTCAGGTATACTTTTGTTTGATATGTGCAAGATCTGTGCAAAAGTCTACACTGGGAAAATAACATATGGAAAAGCAGTCTTCTAGAGAAGCTAAAGAATACTTATCTTACTTATAAGTTGATTATTTTTGATCTTCAAAAAAAAAAAAAAGAGAGAAACCATTTGGTTAAAAATAAATAGGAAATCTTTCACAGAAAAATTGAATTATTAATGGAAACCTTGACTCTAGACTGTTTTGATGGATAAAACTAATTTATCTCTGTCTCCCTGAGATATTTATATCATCTGTCTAAACAGCGTGAGTCACATTTAAAATGATATCAACTTGTGCCACCTCCAGGGTAACAAACTGGAGCTGTTTCAGCTGAGTGTTGCTTTCCTTCATTTTAATCATTCAAAATATCCAATTGATTTTTATTAAAATTGAGTCAGTTCACTTTACAGGGAATTTGAATCCATAGCCAGGAAGAAGAAAAAGAGATGTCACTGATCAGCAGTGTAACTTATTCTTTCTTGTATTTTGGACCCTCTTTCTACAGGTAGAGGAAAAATTTGTGTTGTCTTTGATTCTTGAGGTATGTTTATGTATACATAGGCACAAACTTTTTAATACTAATGACACATGTGTAGTAATAAAACACATAGGTTTTTTTACAAATACACCTGTGGGTTATATATACACTTCTAGTAGAAGACTCAAGCTATGAAAGACCATTTGGTCTCAGAGCACTGTCCAGTACATACGAGTGTTAAAACTATGTATTACCCCTGCCACATGTTGCAACTGGAAACAATGAAATTGGCACAGAAATGTTTGGAAAACTTTTATCTCTTGTTCACTTTTTTTTTTTTTAAACAATAATGAAAGATTTGTTTCAGAATTTGCCAAGAAATGAACTTCCAAAAACTTTTTTTTATGTCATCTGGAAATTTTTGATATTAAAAAGAATATTAAATATTGTACTCTTTTCATGTTTATTTGCTGAAAACTTTCATTTCTAATGCTTTGTTAGGCATTTAAGCAGAACAAGGCTGGAGATGTAGAAAGGGCTACACAGTTGTATAACCTGATACAAAAAGTTGTGTGAAGAGAAATTTTAAGAGCGCAGGAGACAATCTCACCAATTTCTGTCTCTTGCTGAGACAGATACTTGAGAGGAAAAAAATTCAAAAATTTATATGAAGTAATAGACCATGTAAAAGAGTGAAAATGCTTCCTGACCTCTTTCAGAAACTGTTGTTCTGAAATTCTGAAATACAGGATTAGAGTAGCATATATTAAAAAACCAGTACTATGACCAGTATATGCAATAAAAGTCTTTTATAAGCATTACTTTAATTTTGTTTCTAATCTTGTCAGCGGAATTTCAATTGCCACTAAGTATAGTTTTAAATTCCAAGACTAAGTAGAATCATGTATGATGACCTCTTTGGGCAGAGAAAAATAACTTTAGTCTCAGTAGTGGAGAGTATTCATACTTTCCAAGGGGCAGCAATTTTTTTTTATTTTATTCTTTAATTTTTTTTTTAAATTCAATTTAATTTTCCAGCCTATTTTCATTTATAAAGATTTTAAGGTATTGTATGATCTGATCCATAGCTTCTTATTACTGTATTTATCTAATACATGTAATGCAAATTTTAACTGTTTTCTTAAAATACTCTTCTGCAAATCCTAATACTTTTCATCTCCAAATTTAGCAATAATTCTTTTAAATCAGCTTATTTGCACAAGATGGAAGATGATTAGATTAAAAACTTCTGTATTCACATTGAACCAAGTCACCATGAAACAAAGATATTATTGCTATAAATAAAACTGTAGGGTATGTAGAATAGGAATAGCCACTGTATCTAGTTGATTTATGTATAATCTGAAAATTAAATACTACCAGCGGTCAGGGCCTCATACCTATCTCTGGTAATTTTTCTATACTTTAATTTGGTTTCTGATTGTTTTTTTCATTTTAGAACATTATTTGATATTTGTTTACTAAAATATTGTTCTAAGTGATCCCTGCAACACACGGCACAAGTGCAAGAGGAATTTTTTTTGCTTTTTCTTAGAAAGTACCTAAAGTAGTTTGTTTAGGTTTTATCCGTATGTCTGTTGGAGTTGTGATTTACCAACATTTATGATGTTTTCATTGTTAAAGTGCTTCTGGTAATAAATAGATTGAGATAGTTTGCCATCAGTTTTCATTTTGAAGCTGCAAATCCATTTCAGATAAACTTAAATGCACGTGGGGAATCCAATCACTGCAGAGCACTGAGGGGCAGACTTGTGTGCTCTTGTTAGCATGGCTCAGTCATTCAGGCTGCCCACAGCCCAGTGCTCAGTGGGTCTGTTCAAGCTCTGGACACCCTAAATAAACATGGATAAATTGGTTTAATGGGAGAGCATCTAACTCCCAATGTGATGTGTTTTCTTTTCACATTTAATAGCCTTTTGAGAAATAAATAAGGTTAAATTTCTTTTCATCCTTAAAAGTCTCTGGGCTTACTGTGTTGCTTTTAAAATCTCTGATGAAATTCTTATCAGGACTGTGGCTCATTGATAAAGGAGCTTCAGTGACGAAATTGGCTTGAAATGTTCTACTATCATTAGGCAGCTTTTCCCTTGAGATTTTCCCCTGGCTTTTTTGAGCATTTTTTTTAAATTCCAACCAGTCCCTTTGGTCAATCCATAGTTTAACCTATCAGCACAGGGAGAGTAAGAAGTGGTTTTGATGTGAAGGAGGAGGCAGTATTCTTGTGAAAATCCCAGCATTGTTGAACCTCCTTGCAGTAGGGCCAGAATCCCTACGGCATATTGCAAAGGTCAGGAAGACCTGGCTTTCACTGGAGGTAGTGCAACATGGACAACCAAGACCCCAACCCTAAAAAGAGATTACTTAAACATACAGAGACAGAGAAAAAAAGGAAATAATACCAACTTCTTAGTGTTTTTACCCCCTAAAACTTCAACTCAAAGAATTCTGAAAAAGGAGATTCAGAGAAATGCTTCATCTGAGTTCAAGGCACAGTTATTGAGAATCTCAAATGCAGCCAAATAGAATAGTCCATTTTGAAAATCCTATCTTAGTGTAATCTGAAATGTTTTCACTAGCTTTACATTGGTGTAAAGTAGCACAATCCATTTCACTAACTACTGCAAAGAATGTCATCCAGTTGGAAAGAAATAGTAAAAATATCCTCATTGCGCTGGTCTAGGTTAAAAGTGCAAAACAATGTTTTAATTTTTTTTCCAGAAATTTCAACTCTTACAACTTATTCATCTTTCCCATCTAATCCCCCAACTGGAATCTGGAATCCATAACAACAAATTTCTCGTATTTCTTTCCCTATTTAATAAATTGGGTCTTTTTTAGATTTGAAAAGCACTTCAGGAATCACTCAGGGGTTGCTAAAAATGCATAGTAATGGGCCCAATTCATTTATCATGCCAGCTGCTGATTCTCTTCTGATGACTGACTTCATGCTTGAGAGAGAAATCCTTATCTTAGCATAAGCATTTCACCTACCTGTAGAAAATCGTTTCCATTACAATTTTAAAATGAAAACTGCCCTCAATTGTGTTCTTACATAGACTAATTGAGCTTTAGTTATCAAAAATATGTGACAGCAAGGACATCTGAGTGTATTTTAATGTCTGGTCAAACAGCCTGTATCTTCACACTCAAATAAGGCACATCTTTTGACTTGAGGGTTACTTTTCTATAACTAATGTGGCACAAGGATGTAAATAGGTATTATTCCAAAGGCAGTATATGTTTACTTAATGAACCGAGAATTTATTTAAAAGCTTTGACAGTTTAATAAGCACATGACCATAGTTTCACAATTCCTTCTAGACAGGGAGTGCTTTTTTCATCTTGCTGAGAAAAGTGGTGGCTGTAATTTCAAAGGTAGTATTTTTCCTCATTGGGCTGTTTGTCTTTAAACTAGCTACCTCTAGTCATACATAACATCTGAAAACTCTTAAGTACCAAGAAGTTTATCCTTACCAAAATTTGTGTTACAAATTGTCAATATTTGCCTTATAAAGAAGCGATTTCAGGCTCATCACTTGGATTCCTGGTGATGTTTTCATATGCTAGAGGTTATCCAGAAAATGAAAGATGCAGGAGTCGAACCCAGTCACCTTCCTTTCAATTCAAGGTTTTAACATCAAGATCAGTCTTTTCTTATTTTTGTTTTCTGTTAAGGAATCTACATTTTTGTGCCCCACCACTGCTCTGTAGAAAAGACAGTCATGGCAGATAAACACGCATACATTCACACATGCTGCTTGCAAGAGCATGGGAGGTGACAAACCAAGTAGTTTGTTTTGACTGCTTTCATAGCCTGTGGAAAGTGTAAGGATGTAGCAGATTTCAGTTGCAGTGAACATTAGTATGTAATAAAAAAATTAACGAAAACTGGTACAAAGGTGGAAAGAATCTTTTCCAGTAAGATGCACAAAAAACCCAATAGCACTGCTGAATGCTGCAATTTCTGTAGACACATAAAAATGAAAGCAATGTTCAAACTTAGTTTCTGGTCCATCCAATAATTATTTAATATAATTGTTTTTTATAAACTGATGCTGTTCAACCTATAACTAAGCTGACATCATACTCCCTTTTTATTCAAAGTATGGCAAAATATTTAAAACCTGACAGAATATTGTATAGATAAGTGAAGCAAATGAACGTAAATGAATGATTTGTGTTTGCATGCAAAAGTATTTAGTGATGCATCAGACTCCAAAGTCCCAGCTTCCCAGCAGTTTAGTGAAAAACAGACAGACAACCTCTGAGGACTGTTCAGCCCACACAGGACCTGAGTCACTCTGCAGAAGTGCCTGTCTCTCATGATGGATTACAGACAGAGCTCGGCAAAAGCAGGCTTCCAAATCAGTGCCCTGAATATGTGCAATACGGGTGTGGATTCAGAACTTTTTGTTAGAGATTTACCTTTGTATCTTTGCTCTTGGACCTGTAGGTATGCAAATACATAGTAGAAAAATATTTTCAGAAGGCACTTAGGTTGAGGCCAAGTGTCTAAGCACAAAAGTATGTGATCGGAGACAAATGCTTGTGGTTTAAATTACCATCTTTCTGCTCAGATGTTTTAGTTCCCAAGAAACTATAACTTTGCAAGTGGCAACAATTCTGCAAATGTTTTGCCTGGAAAACTTGACTCAGTCATCCTAGGTTTAGAGACTTAATGGCAGTTTTCAAGGATCAACGGGGCTTAGGACCATATGACGTACATTGTGTGTATAATTTTAAACCCCGATTTGGTACTGGGTCCTGCTCCTAGTGATGCATCTTCAGTGGGTACATCTCAGACACTTGTCAGCTAAAGGCTTAGTCATGCCATCATTCCAGAGCTGATGTCAATATGCAGTCACATTTTTCTTGTTGTTTCTGGCTGGGGAGGTATTAGCCTGTGATGTCATTTCCTTGCCCCTAGCATGTGATCCTGTGCTTGTATTTCCAGTTTCAATCCACTTTTACTCCTTCAGGTTGTCAGTCCAGTTATTTTTGCATGATCTTTCATCTTCACCTCTCTGGTGATGTTTCACAGGTTTGTTATTGGCAAACATTGTTGGCGTTACCTGAATTTTTGTATCAGTATCAGTAAAACACACAGAGTTCCAAAAACATCTTTTGAAACATAGCTGGTTATCTTCTTCTATTCCAGTAATAGCCCTTTTTGTCCTAATGTTGTTTCCTTCCTTTAAACTATGTTGTGATTCTTCTACATTTCTAGAGCATTTTATCCAGAATATTTTTTTCTTGGGTGGCATTGTATCCAACATATATGAGCCTATCACATAGATTTCCTATGTTCCTTTTCTTACAATATTCCTTATCTCATAAAAAGATATGCCAGGCTGTTTTGGCATAATGGTAGTCTATTTTGGGCTAAGCTGTTATTCGTTATATTCCGTATTCATTACTTCAGTGTCTCTAGCTGTGCAATACTTCATAGTTTATTTCAAATCCATGAGGTTGCAGGGACTTGTTTTTTATGTTGTCTGGATCATGTACACTCCTTTTGCTTAAAAGAAATAAAAGCTAGGTTTTATTTTTCAGACATTTGATTGTCAGCCTGATAGATTCATTAAAAGTCTTTGTTGTTGAACTGCGCTTTCACGTACAAGCATTTTAAATACTCTCAAATGGAGGCTACGGAGTCTTGCCCTCTTGGTCTAGACATGTCCTTAAAAATAGTTGTATGTCTTTGTTTTCTCCTCATCTTAAATGAGTAATTTTCATTTCCAGAGAGCGTGTCATTAGCCACACTGCATTTGCTACTAGTAGTCAACATCCCCATATTAATTTTTTTTTGACTGCCTGTAAATTGTCTTTAATCTTAACAGGGTTTTGCTGTTTGGTGAAGCCACTCTTTTTCCTGTTTTCTTTTTATTTGGATGATGAAAGTACATTTTAGTGCTTGCAATTTTGCAAGATCTGACCCTGCCTAACATTTTCTGTTCTCACTTTCTTCATATATTTTCTGACATCTGACAGTTTTCCTAGCATATTAGTTTTATGTTCCACCCTACAAGCTTCCTGCATAGTCCAGATATCCTCTGTGAGGTGACTGCTCTTCTAGTTAGAAATGGAGCCCTTTGTTATAAAAAGTTTTTCCGCATGTTTGAAGCTGCAAGTTTTTCAGTCCACAGCCAGTCTTTTTCTTAAATGAACTACCACATTTTCTTGACTCTTCCTTGTTTCCTTGTTTTCTGCTTTTTTGTTGATGTTATTTTGGTTTTTTTAAGTGAAGTTCTGATTTATTTGTTTAGCATTTATTTGTGTTACAGCTATTTCTAAAAAATGGAATGACTGTGTCATCACTTTGTTACAGCTTTCTTGACCAACTATTTAGTGAGTGAGGCCTTATACTTTACTTCTCTCATGTTATGTGTCACATCCTCAAATACCTGGGTCTACACTTTATTACTAGAATTTATTTTCTGGGAAGTTGCAATCTCAGTTCATAGCTTTCACAGTCCTAGTTACTCCTGATTTACTATTTCATAATACTATTTGATTTCTAAAAAATGCAGAAATTTATACAATGGGATCCTGCAAAAACCCTTCTGAAAGAAATCTAATCCCAGTAAGAAAACTCCTGTGTTTTCTCTAATTGTCTTACAGTTTATCACAACTTGGTTTATACTTCATCACATCATTATTTTTGTCATGAGGAAGACAATAATATTGGTACACATGGGTATGGGAAATAATCAAGAAGAGGATTCCTATGTCAAACTGACTTGCAGACCAGCTGCATCCTCCATGTGACAGGGAAGATGCAGTGAGGTATAAAGCTATTGCAGGCAGTTTTGTGGCCTTCTACACTTCAATATAGTCCTCTCACCCAAATTTTTGGGCATTCTTGTACAATTAAAAAAAAAATACAGCTGGCAAGAGCAATATATTTTAAGGGATGGTTAAATCACATGTGCAATCTAACAAATTCATATTAGTTAGATTCCTGACAGTTTCTTTCAGTTCCAGGCAAGTGATCTTCCATTACTTCTCAAAGTTT
>WEKY01065764.1:0-14143 GCA_013390045.1 Picathartes gymnocephalus
CTTTATGTAATAACTTCCTGAATAATAATTGTAGTTTAATTTTGTCCTGTGAGAGGATATTTAAATCCATATTTTCTACCTGTTAAAAGAATGTCCAAATCACCAGGGTCTTGAACAATCTGTTTCCAATGTATTCTACGCTGAATAATCTTTCCTTTCCCTGGTAAACTTCATAACCAGTGGGTGAGAAAGGCACACCTCCTTCTCAAGCATAGTTTTACCTATACATTAGGAACTAGTATTACCTACACATTAGGAACTAGTCTTACTAAGGCATGATGAAATTTTAATGTTCAGATTAATGCCTAACTCGCCCCTGAATGCCAGAAGCAATGTACAGCTTCCAGTGTGCAGACTGCATGAATGCCAACTTACTTGGTGACTCTAGACATATATGTTAGACCATAAGAGCAAGAAGACATGAAATAAAAAATATCTTTAAAATACTAACTTTACTAAGAATTCCTTTTGTGTGTGAACCTTTTTGAGATAACAATATTTCAATATAGCAAATCCTCTTCAACAAAATCTTTTGTTTTCTTCTTCAAGCTCTGTGACAGCAATGAATTCACAGTGTTGGGGGACATCAACAAGTGTGGCCTGACTGACACTGAGACATGCCTAAAGGGTGTAGCCATCAGCCTAAATGGAGGGCAAACGGTGAGCAGGAAATATACACACCTGGCATTCTGCAGGGATGTTCTCAGAGATTAACAGACAAGGCAAATGACACATAACAGCACAGACAAGAAATCTGCACTGAGTTTTTTTGTTTTATCTCATTCGAACATTATTAAAAGAAAAATTAAGAATAATGTAAGCACGTTAGAAGACAAGATCTTAGTAGCTTTCAGTGATGTAGATAATTTCTGGTTTTCATTTTCTTGGACAGCCAGTAGAACATAGTAATAAAGATAAAAGATATAGTACAGGAATCAGAACATCATCATAGTCTGCCTCCATTTTTTTTTTTGCCTTTATTTTGAACAGTATTAGATAGAAAACACGTGGAAAGTATTTAACTTATCTGCTTGATAATAATTGTCTTTTCTTGTGGACAGAACATTGTGATCCAGCCTTCTGGGAGTGTATTTGTGAATATGATCTACACACAGTTACCATTCTCAGCAGGTAAGTTCCTTTGAAAACTTCTATTTCTCATTTTTACTTTAAAACGTTATTACATGAGTTAAACTAAAGCCAGATTCTACCTCTGGTTACACTGCAGCAAAGCCAGAGCACTGCCATAGAGCACTGTCTCCCATTTTTATGTAATAGGATTTGCCCATTCAACACTAATAATTGTAGCACAATCATTGTTTAAATTTAGCAATATCTCATTAGTTCAAGCAAATAGTGTTATTACACACTTTCAGATCTAAACATTGCCATAAGAGAGGAAAGAGATTCTGATATGCAACTGGACTCCTATATTTCAAGTCATTTAGTTCCCTGTGGTCCTCCTGTCCTTGTTCTCAAAGCACATTCATCACCGAAGTTTCTCACATTCCAGTTCTTCTCAAACACTACTGCACCTGAATGCAAAGCAAACCATGAAAGAACAGAATAGGTCCAGGTTGGAGTCTTCAATTAAAAAGTGCCATAGCATCTTCATCAAACAAAGGCAAACTTTTAAATAACAACAGAAGTGTGGTTTTCCCTCATTTTAAAACACCTGACAGAAAGTGGAGGTTTTGTATACATTTGTTGCTTGGATACTTAGGTTAGACTATTTTGGTGCTGGATTTGAAATCCTACAAGGATCATTTTCCCCCCAGTTTTACAGAAATTAGGATCATATCAAACACAGCTGTAGCATTCCTCTACTATATCGTTCCTATAATGAACAATTAATTCAACTGTTTATCTTGACTGAAATTATAACCATTTTGTTCTTATATCCCTAGCAAATGTCACCCTCTTCAGGCCTTCATCTTTCTTCATGATTCTGCAAACAACTTTTGGTCTTCAGATACAGGTTCAACTCGTGCCTTCAATGCAAGTCTTTATAGACTTAGACCCGTCACATAAAGGGCAGACCTGTGGTGAGTGACCTTGTCCTAACCACTGCCTTCACCAGTACCTTGTTGTTCTGTAGGAGACTTGCACAGACCATCTGCTTCCTTCTAGGTCTCTGTGGAAACTTCAATGATGTACAGACAGATGACTTCAAAACCACCAGTGGTGTGATAGAGGGCACTTCAGCTGCCTTTGGCAATACTTGGAAAACTCGGGCTGATTGTCCTGATGTCAAAAATACCTTTGAGGACCCCTGTACTGTCAGCATACAAAATGGTAAGCTCAGCATCCTCTTCTATTCTCCTTTAAAATGCAAAGAAGGAATAAGCTGATCAATCACCAAGCATTTAGCCA
Organism: Picathartes gymnocephalus; assembly: GCA_013390045.1. Lineage (NCBI taxonomy): Eukaryota > Metazoa > Chordata > Aves > Passeriformes > Picathartidae > Picathartes > Picathartes gymnocephalus. Next base: position 2,374 of record WEKY01065764.1, read on the forward strand.
AAATAACAGAACAGAACTATTTGCACATGCACACAATTTTCCTCAGTTGACACTAGAAGTCTTCAATTAATACATAATAACTAGCAAAATATTTTGGATCTTCAGATATATTCCTTTGGATCAAGACAGTGAGTCAACCTAAAGGAAACAGGAACCATACAGCATATTGGGGATTTATCCCTGGAAAGTACTGATTGTCATATAGGAAAAAAACTGCATAGCCCCACTGAAGGTTGTGGCCCTTCCATGTTAAACTAAGAACCAGACTTGCAGTTCAGAGATGCAATGCAGTCAAGCTCCATTTCAGCCAACAAAATATATAATTTTTGAGCATTCATTAGCTACTCTTCTGTTTTCTGAGATGAACTAGCATAGTTTTAATTTACAGTGTGAAGCTTCTTTCTTAAAATGCAGCTAAGGATATCATATTCATGATATGACAATTATCATGAATTAGAGAACATTCAGTTTATGAAGAGTTCACATTTCTACCTAAAGGAAGTGAAAGACTATGTGTCTCAGCAAATACAGAGCTTAATTATATTGTAAAGTTAAGCTTCTGCAATTTCCTGCAGGAGGCATAGTTACATTGAGACAAAAGTTTTGTAAATGAAGTGCCATAGAAATCCTTGTTTTCAATTCACAGACCAGTATGCTCAGCACTGGTGTGGACTGCTCTTGGATACCATGGGACCTTTTGCTGAATGTCACTCAACAGTGAATCCAGAAGTTTACCAGAAGGTATTTGGCTCTAACTCTATGCCATTTAGGAGAAAAAGACTCAGGTTTCTGATACTAACCCCTGAGAGAATAACTTGCCAGTTGTGAGGAGATGCATTCATGATAGCTCTTTACAAGCCAAGGATTCATTCTTATCTACACAATATGAAATTTGCTCCTTTGTGAGGCCGTCTTTCTTTCCATTCCCTGGGGGATAAACTTACAGGTGTATTCCTCCTGCGCTTATTTTTAGGTGCAAACTCAAAGACTTAAGTCAGGAGTTTGGATTCCCTGCCAAAGGATAAAAATTGTCCCTTCTGAGAGGTATAATGAAAGCTTCAGTCAGAATCTTGACTGGCACTTGAATTCCTCTGAACTGCCCTCAGAGGGCTTTTGCATAACTGCAAGGACAAGGCAAGCAGTGTGTGTAAAAAGCAGCAATGTGATTTAGATAAGAAGTGAATGAAAATGTTCCAGGAATTAAAGGTGATGAAACCTTATAACAGGGTCCCTGGGTACTTTACAAAACCTTCCAGTTATTGGAAATTTGTAAGATTTTGTTCAATAAACCTCATCTGGAATTACAATATTATGGTATACTTGCCCAGCATAGAAACACATCAAATAATTTCTTGTTTTCTTTGTTCCTCTGCTGCAGAGAGCCCAGGCTCTTAAGTGTAAGCTCCAAAATCTGGGTGGCATCAAATAATCTCCATTTATTCTAAATATATATGGCACAGTGGCAATAAACTGGAAGTAGTTGGAAAACTGCCAACACATGAAAAAATTTAAAAAAAGAAAAGAAAACTTCAAAATAGTGGACCTCTAATTGCTCTTTTTCACGTAAATCCTTTTTTGAAAGAGCTCAATGAAAATCAGGCATGTATTTACTTACACATGTGGATTACATTCACTTTAACTTCTAATGAACATAACTCTTACAAAACTGCAGAGTGCCATGGCTTTGATGTGTCAATCTGATGATCACATGTCATCCTCTGTTCCTAGAAATGTATGTTTGACACGTGTAACTGTGAGAAGAGTGAGGACTGTATGTGTGCTGCCCTTTCCAGCTACGTCAGAGCTTGTGCTGCTAAAGGAGTTCTCCTCACTGGATGGAGGAGCAAAGCCTGCAGTAAGTTTTACATCCCTTTGCCTTTCGAAAATGATCACCCAGAAGGTCCCACACAGCAACTCTCAGGGATTCCACAGTAAATTGTGCTAAACTGGGGTTTATGTATAGCATTGAGTTTCAAGAAGCTGAGGAGGAAAGGAATACCATAAAAGAAAAACAGCAAACAGGGAGAAATATTAAAAAGAGGCTTTGTTAGATTACTTGCTCAGAACCACCAGAAATAACCTGGAGAGCAATACCCTTGCAACAGGAATAAAATAAGTTGGCTGTTTCTCAATTTACTTTGACAAAAAGTATAAAAATAGCCATGAGGAAGAAATACAGTATGCCTTAATATAATTGAACTTTGTTCTATTTTTAACTTGGACAAAACATTTGTGACACATTTATAAGGGAATTTTGCTCTAGTACTACGAAAGGTTACACTATTGAGGATATCAGTAAAGCATGTGTACATACAATGCCACGTTTCTCATATATACTTTATCTCAAATACTTTATACCTATATTGATTTTTGAATAAACTACAAATGTAACTCACCTTCTTATTCTCAAGCAAAATACACCACCTTGTGTCCGAAGTCCTTGAAGTACACCTACAATGTTGATTCCTGTCAACCCACCTGCCGGTCTCTGAGTGAGCCTGATGTCACATGCAGCATCAAGTTTGTCCCAGTTGATGGCTGCACCTGCATAAATGGAACCTACATGGATGACAGTGGTAAATGTGTGCCTGCTTCTAGCTGTCCTTGTTACTACAAAGGAACGCCTCTGTCTTCTGGAGAAGTTGTTCATGATAATGGCATTGTCTGGTAAGAGACTGGATGTAGGCAATCGTGAAACCCCATAAATATTATGAAATCTAATCAAATTAATAAATTGTATACCTAAAAAATTCAATTAAAAAATCAGAGCTTATTAAAAAGTTCTCAGGGCTACCTATGTCTGGATGATTGTACATAAACAACTACAGGAATTCAACAACCAGTCCTGTGGTGGATCAGCCTTTGCTAACAGTCCAACTCCCACCCTGTCCATTTCTCTCTGCCTCCCTTCCTCCTTTGCCTCCACCCATATTTTTCTTATCCATGACTGTAAAAGACACATTTCATGGTGAAAGATGTCTGATAATCTTATTACAGATTAGCTCAGATTCCCATCATTATGGGAATATTCTGAAGGGGAGTTTTAAACCAGGCATATGGACAGAGCAAACATTTAGTTATATAGAATCTACTTGTATTTTGTTCTATTCTAATACAAAATATTAATATTTTTGAAATGTGCAAACTGTTTGATGAAGGACACATTTTGTTTTATCACACAGTAATTTTTCATTATTTCAAGTTCATTAGGAAATAGGCTGAAACTTAGCAAGAAAAAGTTGCAAAAGATTCATTCCCTTGTTTTTATAGCACTTGTGCCTATGGAAAGCTGAGCTGCATTGGAGAGAAGCCTGAACCAGGTAACATATCACTTAAGATTTTCTTTAATTCTCCCTTTCCATCTTCACTCTACCCATTTCTTTCTTCTCTTGTCATAATGATGCAAACTGTACAAGTCTGAAATCAACCAAGAAAATGACTTGAGGACTTCTGTAATGTGGAGGACATTCTCAAAGTATAAAGAAACACTGTTTTACCTTTCAGGTGGCTGAAACAAGATAGAACCCCCTAGGTTACCCAGGGTAAAAGGATACTTGGTCACCTCACCCAATGTGAGGGGAAAACTATTCACATTTTAATTAAAAAGCAAAAAATCCCAAAGCAACCAAACAAAATACCAAGTAAACCAGGATCTTTGTTATCTTGTTTTGTTCTTTTTCTGAAAGGAAGTGTTTCATGAAGCTAACTAAAAAATAATTTTATTCAGTAGTCCAAGCATAATCACAAAAAACAGGTGAATATGAGATCAAAACAATATTTGGTTTCTCTTTCTCGTTCCATGCATCACATGAAGGCACACATAACTCACAAAGTATTTCCATTTTTTTTCTTGGAAACGCAAAGATAGAAATGCATGGTTGGTCTCACATTTCTCATGATTTTTCTCTCATTCAGTCTGTGTGCCTCCCATGGTTTACGTTGACTGTGGCAATGCCACTGCAGATGTGGTAGGAGCAGGATGCCAGAAGAGCTGTCAGACTCTAGATATGGAATGTGTAAGTACAGATCTCTTTATACCTAGTTGAAAGCATATTAATCAAGATCTCTTTTACAATTGCCAGCTACAGGTGGACTCTTCCAGCAGGGAAATATTTCAAGATATGTTTTCTTTACGGTCCTTACAGTACAAAACTCACTGTGTCTCTGGCTGCATATGTCCTCATGATCGAGTGTTGGATGGCAAAGGCAGCTGTATAGCTCCAGAAGACTGTCCATGTATTCACAATGGGAATTCCTACAGTCCAGGAGAATCAATCAGAGTTGGCTGTAACAACTGGTAAGAGCATATTGAAAAATATTTTATGCATCAAAAATGGAACATTTTAAGCTCTAAGCAAATAAAATAATTTCATTCTAGCAGTTCATTCTAGATTCTTTCTAGGAAAGAATCCTGCATAAAGCAATCCACTTTGTACCTAAAAAGCAAGATCTGTTTATTTTTCCTCAATAGCACAGCCCAGAAATTGCAAGTGGTCAGAAAAACACCATGGTTTTGACGCTGTCATATTCATTCAAGTAAAAAAAACCCCACTTTTTTCTTCCAAGGAAACCCTTACATTTCAATAGATCCAACAGGATGGAAATGTGAAAGAATTGGTGTTTTCTACTGCAAATGATTCATTACATTATTAAGTAACACAGTCTTTGGATAAATTCCAATAGTTCTTGAGCTATGCTGCATTTTTGAGTATAAGCAAACCTTATTTTTTTCATTAGACCCTTAACACATTTTAAAATACAGAGATGTACTTATATTTATATTGTGTGTATGTCTAGTTTTTGCATTTGGAGTGCTTTTTGTCTTGCATAGCACATGTAGAAACAGAAAATGGCAATGCTCTGAGGAACCCTGCCTGGAAACATGTTCTGTTTATGGAGATGGGCATTATACCACCTTTGATGGCAAACGCTTTGATTTTGAAGGAGACTGTGAATATGTTCTGGTCCAGGTAAAAGAGTCCTGCCCAGATTTTTGGTTTAAGTACCTTGCATTTTACTTATGAACATGTAACATAGTTAACAGTGAATATCATTCCCCTGTTTCAGAACTACTGTGGTCAACAAGCTATGAATCAGGGAACCTTCAGAGTCATCACTGAGAACATTCCATGTGGCACTACAGGAACTACCTGCTCTAAGTCTATTAAAGTTTTCCTGGGCGTAAGTATTTTCTTTAAGTTGTGCCAGAAGGATGGAACAAGCTGTCCCAAATACACTGCATAGCAGAAGTGATCTCCAAGATAATGAAAACGTCACTAGACTTTGTTTGCTCTCTGCTCTAGAAAGCAGAGGGAAATCTACAGAGATGTTTCTTAACATGAGGTTGTTGAATAGGATCCTTTCGATGATAATACTATTATTTCAAGAAGTTACTGTCGATATATAAAACTACAAAATAGGTGACTTTTTAAGTTGGCGTCTAACTTTTTCTTCTCCTGTCTTAGAACTATGAGCTGGTACTCAGTGATGGACACACTGATGTCATCCAGAGGGCACCTGGAGGAAAAATTCCATTCCAAATGCGTTCCATGGGCATCTACCTGGTGGTTGACACTACTGTTGGTCTGATACTCATGTGGGACAAGAAAACCAGTATATTCATCAAACTTAGTCCCAGCTTTCAGGTACACTTTAAAAGTGAAAACATGAATAAAATGAGTTCTGTAACATATTCATATTATCTCCCAAAGAAAGAGGGTGGAAATTCAGGCTGTAAACCAGAAGACTGTAACCAAAAGAGCAGAAATCACATATTGTCCTTGTTGTGTTGACTTAAACTGTGTACTATGCATTAGCCTTAAATTACATTATTCAGCAATAATGTAATTATAACAGCAAGTTTATCAGTAGCTTTCTTCATGAAAAACTCTCACTGAAGAGACATATTTAGGATCAGCTAAAATTAAACAGCTCAGTACTTAGAACAAAACTCATCAGTCTATTCCTTCTTCCTAACAACAAGTTAGAAGCATCTCTTCATGAAAAGTGTTTTATGAAAATGTCTAATGCTGTTACTTAATAGGCATTAATAATCTTAAATAAGATGGTTGCGTAAGAATCATCCTGAAGTCTGTTACTCACAGATACTAAGAAATTGTACCTTTCTGATCTTTGTAATTTTATTTGTTTATCCTGATGCAGGGCCATGTCTGTGGACTTTGTGGAAATTATGATGGCAATGGAAATAATGACTTCACTACTCGCAGTCAGTCTGTGGTAGGAAATGTGCTGGAGTTTGCCAATAGCTGGAAAGTGTCTTCTAGTTGCCCGAATGCCAATCACACGCAGGATCCGTGCTCTGCAAACCCATACAGGAAAGCTTGGGCACAGAAGCAATGCAGCATCATTACCAGTGAAGTGTTTGCAAATTGTCACTCACAGGTATGACAAAAAATTTAGTCTTAAATTCTTGACAAAATTATTACATCCATTTTTATGTGAGGTAGATTAAAAAATACTCTAAAATACATTTTGTCATGCTTGTCAAAGTGAAGTTAGACGAAGTTCCTGCACAGAGAGACTGCATAGAAATATTTTCACTTTCATTTTCTCAGCTTTTGTCTTGAGAAAGTACACGAAAGAAATTGATCATTTTGGTTGGTTAGTTTTCTTGTTTGTTTGCTTTAATAGAAGGAACAACAATAGATAAATCTCAAGATATATTTATTTCCTAATGGCATCATTTTCTACTAATACATATCAAGTGGCTGATATTTATGACTTTGTGCTAGCTTGTAGTAGTTACCAGTATTTTGCAACTGTATCTTCAACATCAAACAGTTCTTAATATTGCAGCTTACTAGAAATAGTTTTATTCTACATTTTCCTCTTGATTTTTTTTCAAAGCATTCTCATTATTTCTTCCTTTCTTAGCTTTCTCGCATACACAGCTGTGAGTTTCAGATAGCTTATTCAGCTCTTTTAGGACAGTGCAAAGAGGACAAGGGCATGAAAACTGAAATGTTTTCTCCATCAGGTTGAACCAAATGAATATTACCAAGCATGTGTGGATGATGCTTGTGCCTGCGACACTGGAGGAGACTGTGAATGTTTCTGCACAGCAGTAGCTGCCTATGCTCAAGCATGTAACGAACTGGACATCTGCATATCATGGAGAACCCCATCCATTTGTCGTGAGTTTCAACCCACTACTTTTTTAAGGGGTTCAGAGGGAAAGAAAACAGGAGGAAAAAAAAAAAAGTAGAACAGGAAAGGAAGGATGAAATTGTATTTCTCAGAAGCACTGCGAGTAAATCACTGGAAGACAATCTATCCTAGTAAAATGAAACCACAAGTAGTAACTTTACAAGCAGTGTGATTAGTGTCTAATTAACTTGACAATCATGATACACTACCGGTGAAATACGATATTTTATTACAATGTCACCTGTCTACATTAGGCTCCGTGTAAATAAACGTTAGTGTGTCCTAGCTAAGATCAGTGATTCAATCAACTGATTTTTCATGTTTAATGTGTGACTGTTTTATGATATACATATATATATATATATATAGGTGTCAAAAGGTTTTAGAAATGTAACAATTGTATTGCATTAGCAACAAGACAATATATTGTTCACCACCTATGTGATTATCCTGATCCCACGGGATTTTTACCTAGCAAAACTGAAACAGTATAGAGCTGAAACATCAAAGATATCTTTCTGTCATTTCTTCTTCTAGCTCTGTTCTGTGATTACTACAATCCACAAGGGGAATGTGAGTGGCACTATAAACCATGTGGAGCACCTTGTATGAAGACCTGCAATAATCCAAGTGGGAAATGCCTTCATGAAATGAGAGGTTTGGAAGGTAAACACAATTAAGCACATCTCATTCTACTTGAAAGGTTAAAATGCAGTATGATGAACAAAACTTGTATTACTCAGTGTATGACATGTTTGTACTAGAAATTATAAGAAGAGATTTTCTAATTAGTATTCTATTCCCCAATGGATTATGTACTTGTTTGGAGACAAGATGAGGACAAAATACTTCAAAGCATAATGTGCAATCAAAAGAATAGTAGTAAGAGGGTCTGAAATTCCACTTACCATGTGGGACACTTTGGGAAAAGCAGATAAAAGTGTACAGTTACTTATACTTATGAAAGGCCTAGTGTCAGCTTGACTCTCTTTTTATTGCAGGCTGCTATCCACAATGTCCAAAGAATAAGCCCTATTTTGATGAGGAAATCATGATGTGTGTTTCTAATTGTGGTTGTTATGAAGATGGAAAAAATTACAGACCAGGAATGGAGATGCCTTCAAAACAGAATTGTGAATCATGGTAGGATTAGAAAAGAATTTTAAAAATAGAGTTTAAAATTGTGGAATATAATTTATCACACATTAAATTTGTTATTTACCAACAGGAACTATGCCAGACAGAGGCTGATAAACAAGGTGTAATTTTCTTCCCTTCCCAGAAAATTAAATGATAACATAGTGAAGCATTTTATCATCGAGAGATTAATTTACTACTTATTTTGTATATTTATTAAAGTACTTTTAAGTTATTATCATCATTACTAAATGAAGTGAAAACAAGCTAAAATCATTTTAGTTAGGGAGTAGTGTGAGAGCTTTTAAAAAGATATACCTAAACTCATCATGTGAAATTCATTAGATGTTGGCAGCCAACTCACCTATGTTGTTTTGAGTTTTTTCTGTTATTGCACTGGTACTTGAATAGTTGCAACTGTCAGCACATATTCTCGGAGATTACTGATGACAAGTGCTGCTAGGCCTTCTGTAAGGCTTAAGCACAGAGTTAGCAAAAACAATTGTGAAGCAGTTGTCCTAAGATACCTTTAAAATAGCTACACTTAAATATGGTAAGCAGTGCAATCTGAATAGCAAAAATCTTAAGCCAAAGCACATTGGAGCTAAGCCAACTTCTTGCAGGTTTTGTACTTCATTAGATGCCTTTGCCTACATCATCTAGGCCATTAACAGCACTAAACCTAACCTATTAAATACATATCTAAATTTCAGTTTATTCAGTGTATAGATGTCCTTAGTCACTGTAAATAAATACATCAAGATTCAGTTCTTAACAGATAAATTGCCATTAAAACCAGAATTCTTCTTGCATATTTTGGAATTCTAATGGAAATTCACGGTGTAGATTACCTCAACATCCATGGTAGTGATCTTTTTTTATATATCCCTTTAAATGTAAATGATAGACTTACTGCACTTTTCCCTTCCAAAAAATAAATAGACCTATTGGGGAGGTAAGAATATTTCAAATCACCCATCTCACATCTTTTGCCTTGTTCCCTAAAGCACTGATAGGGATGCTGCATGTTTTATATGCTGGCTCAAAGAAGATCTACCTTTCTTGCCAGAGAATTATGTGAAGATACAGCAGAACTGAATATCTAGCTCAGAGAAGATAGGGTCATTTTACATTTAAATACACAATGAATAGCAAAGGATTGATAGAAGAAAAATTAAAACAAAAGATGTCATGAACCAGTATGTCCACATTCATAATCTATCTTTTTCTTTTTCAGTGAATGCACAATTCATGGCAAAAAATGCAGATATGATGAACATGGTATGTTGATGAAGTAGTTTCTATATGAATAAGACACATTTAAGGTACTCTGTTTTAGATAGCAAGGAATAACGTCCTGTTTTGATCTACAGAATGTGTCTGCATTTATGAGGGGCAGAAATACAACTACAATGATGTGGTCTACAACACTACAGATGGCACAGGATGGTGTATTGTTGCAACCTGTGGTCCCAATGGAACACTTCAAAGGTTTATCCATGAATGTCGAAACTCAACATCACCCACAACGGCAACGACATTTCACTTCAGCTCTACACCACCTACCACTACTTCCACAGGTATGTCCTTTGTAGCCCACAAGAGTGTATTCTCTTGTTTAGTGAGAAAAATATATGTCAAGTACGAAGTGGATTGCTCAGGTATTGGCATTGAGATAATAAAAGTTTGAGTTTTAGAATTCCTGTACAGCATTCTTCAGGTTGGGAATCTCTAGTTACTCTGGACATAGGTTGTTTTGTGAAATCAGTATTCAGTATAAAACATATAAGTTTTGAAATTACAGAGAATATCAGCATTGCTGGAATTCAGTAGCTATTTTTCATCTATTTGATAATGAGAGTTCACTTGCAAAAGCTCTCCAACCAATTAATGGTTTCTTAAGATCAGAGCTAAAATTCAAAGTGTAGAGATGCTTGAAATGGAAGAGCAAAGACAATGCTGTGAGGAGTCAACTGATTTGGAAGAAAAAAGTAGCTATGGATTTTGGTGCATACACTAAATGTTACTCTTTCCACTGATTTCAATACATTCCAGAAAGACTACGATATAGTGAAGCAAGATACAACCAAAGCAAATACACCAAAACAAATGAGACGTGGTTTGTTTTTTTTTTTTCCAGAGTGTATAAATTAGACCTGAGCCTTATTTCAGCACCTTGTAAGACATAATTAGTATTCTATTGGGAAGTGACAGTTCCAAGTGTGTCACTACGTGAAATTGCTGGGTGATGAATTTTCTGTTCTACAACATATTAAATTATATGTATAATAAACTGAAGCACTACAGGAGCATAATGCAAGAAAAATGTCATTAGGAAAACTGTCAGCCCATTTAAAATAAAAAAAAAAGATAATGTCTACAGGAATTTATTCTTAATTTCATGGTGTCATCCTTTTCTCCTTCATAGTGTCACCAACTACATCAGTATGTGTTCATGAAGTCTGTGAGTGGTCAGAATGGTATGATGGGAGTCTACAAACCCCTGGCTATGATGGGGGAGATTTTGAAACATTTGATGATTTAAGAGCGAAAGGTTATGAAGTCTGTAAAGCCCCAAGGGCTGTTGAATGCAGAGCAGAAAAGTTCCCTGATATACCACTGAAAGACCTTGGCCAAAAAGTAGAATGCAGTACAACACAAGGGCTTATATGTTACAACAAGGATCAAATTTCAACAGTGTGCAACAACTATGAAATCAGAATCCTATGCTGTGTTTTTGTACCATGCTCTTCCACAAGGCCAACCCCAGTCACTACTCCAACTCTGACAGAAATTTCTACTGAAACAATGTATTCAGTTACTACAACTTCAGCTACTGAAGAAACTACAACACCTGCCACATCTTCAAGACTTCCTCCTTGTTTTAAAGAAATATGTTACTGGTCCAGATGGTATGATGTCAGTTATCCAGGGTCAGGTTACAATGATGGAGATTTTGATACCATCCAGAACATCAAAAATAAGGGATACAAAGTCTGTGACAATAGAAAGGATGTGGAATGTAGAGCAGTGAGGTTCCCTAATACACCATATCCTCTACTGGAGCAACACATAACGTGCAATACAGAAGAGGGATTGAAATGCTACAATAAAGATCAACTGCCACCCATCTGTTATAATTATGAATTAAGATTTAAATGCTGCATAAATATACCAATACCATGCGAAACAACCCCTGAAAGTCTTACTACAACAATACAACCAACTACAATTTTTTCAAGTACAACAACCAAACCAGTACCAACGACTATAAGTTTACAAACAAAACACAGGACAACAACTGAATCAACAGTTCAACCGAAAACAGATTACATACATACCAGAATAACATCAAAACCAACTATACCAACTAAAAAACCAATATCTACAACACGACTGATCAGCACAACAGCAAAAACTACAACATATCCAATCACCACGACCTGTGAACCCGAAGTGTGCACCT
>WEKY01065773.1:0-33595 GCA_013390045.1 Picathartes gymnocephalus
CCAAGCTGGTGAGGAAGTTGGGGTGGCTGGAAGTATGGGAGGGGACACAGCCCGGACAGGTGACCCAAACTGGCCAAAGGCATATTCCAGACCATTTGACATCCTGCTCAGTATTTCAGGCTGGCTGACAGAAGGAGGAAGGAGGGGACATTTGCAGTGATGGCATTTGTCTTCCCAAGTCACTGTGAGGCGTGAGGGGGCCCTGCTGCCCTGGAGATGGGAAACACCCGCCTGCCCATGGGAAGCAGGGAATGTGTGTGGCTTTTGCTTTTCCTTTTAAACTGTCTTTATCCCATGAGTTTTCTATCTCTTACCCTCCCAATTCTCTCCCTGATCCCATTCATCTGGGAATAAGAAAGCCACTGCCTGGGGCTTGGTTTCTGGGTTGCTGGCTGAGATTAAACCACAATAAATACAAACCTGCAATTGGGTAAAAACCAAATATTGTACACACAATAATTAAGAGCCATCTAGAGCAGCGAAAATAAATGTATGCAGACAGGTAGTCAGTGATCAAAATAATAGAAGAATCTTCCCAAAGATTAATTTCTGAGAAGACAGAGTATAGAAAATCATATGCTCCCTGGTAATTTTGTTAAACTCAGCAAACACAGAAGGTCTGAAATGTTTCTGTTTGTTACATAACACAATAATTAATCTTGGAGATTATTTACGTACTGGTGGTTATAATTTTCTCAGAATCATGAGACCTGGTGATAATATCATCCGCATCATTATGAGCTCAGTAGCAGTCTGCAAAACAGCTCAGTCAGGAACTTTAATAACTGCCAACTGCAGGCTCTTAACTGGTCCTTCAATTTTAATTTTATTAAATTAAATCATTCAGTTTATCTTATAAACCTAATTAATATACCAAGTGTCATTGTTGAATTAGCTGTTAGTTTAGTTACTGAACAGAAATCATTAATGGATGCCCACAGAGCTCAAAGGCCACTCAACTTGTTCCTACAGCACAGACATAGGTCTCAAGGTATTTCTAGTAACCAGAAAGGTTTCTGGAAGTGAGACTGCAGCCAAGCAACTGTACTAATCTCTGCCACAGATGAATCCATCTACAAGTCTTTATGCCAGAGGGCAAAAAAACCCCCAAAGATCCCACTGAAATACTAAGTCTCACAAAGAGAGTTCTGATTTCCCAGTACTCCAACCCTTCTCGACAAATCATGTCTCTGCCAAACTCTATCTCTCAACTCCAGGTCTTTCTCAGACCCCCTTCACAAGTGTCACCTCCCATCACACTGCTGCTTCAGCTTAACACGCTCATATGCACACACACACACACACACGCACACACGAACAGGAATGTGTATCACAGAAATCACAGAATCAGCTAGGCTGGAAAACACCTTTTAGATCATAAACTCAGCCTATGACTAAACACCACACTGTCAACCCGACCACAGCACTAAGTGCCACATCCAGTCTTTTCTTAAACACCTCCAAGGATGGTGACTCCACCACCTCCCTGGCCAGCCTATTCCAATGTCTAATCACCCCTTCTGTGAAGAAACTCCTCCTAATGTCCAGCCTAATGGAATTCACAGGTAGAGAGTTCTAGTCTTTCCCTACTGCCTTACACTGCCAAAAACTTGAAAGCCCATGAGAAATCTGCACAAAACAGCTGGATCTTTTAATGACTGCCAACACAGCAAGCAAACAGGCACTCTTGGAAATACTGGGCAGAAGGAAATCAAAGCTATCAGAATTTCAGAACAAGCCCAGGAAGTCAGCACAATGCATATCCATCCAGCTTTCTGAAAATCATAGTGATATTTTTCAAAACTGGCTGCCCAAAGATAATCAACCTATGATTGAGTTCCTGTATATAAGATTTTGCATTTCAAAAGTCCTGTGCCTCTTTCAGACCAATTCAAAATCATTGGGAGACAGTAGCTCTAAATCAAAATTTAACTTTTACATACAAATATAATGAGATTTAAAATTTAAAAATTTGGAGATACAAAAGGATCAGAGTCCTTCTAGGTTTCCTGCTGCCATGACACTGAAGTCACACTGCAAATCAAAACAGAGGGATCTTCCTGAAACCTAGAAAATCCTAGTGGAAAGAGAAACCCTTTCCTACACACTTTTCGCTGTACCTTTGAAAGCCACACATGAGGAAACATGATTCCTTGGCCTGTGGCTATGAACAATCCAGTGGGAAGAGAGAACAAGCATCAGCTACCCGGGCTGTGCTGAAAAATCCTCTAAGCTACAGAACTAAAGGACATGGCTTGTCTTCCCACAGTCAGTCTTTCTCCTGTTTTATTTCCTGTGACAACAATGCAATACCATAACAAAAAGTGTGAGTTGTAGGTGCAAAAGGTTCAAATCTCCCCTTACCTGAGTTACATCATGCACATGTTTTCAAAAAGCCAGAAAAGCCCCCACACGAGATCACTGAAAGGTGACTGTTTGCACCTGTCTTTGTCTATCCCACTATCTTTGCTGTAAACATAATCCATGAAAAAGATACTCAGCAAAAGTATGTGGAAAGTAAGCCACAACCTCCACTATGCTCTAGGCCAAAAAGCGTGCTGATGCTTTTCCTTGGCATCTCTGTTACATAGCAACACAGCTGAGTGCACAGGCAAACCAGCAAGAAGCAATCTTCTCACCTCCAGCAATCTGAGCTGTTATATTGCACTAACAGCTGGAAAAATCACTTGTTCACACTCCTTCTAAAGTGACATCGATGATGGGGCTGTCACAACACAGGCAAAGTAACACTGAGGAGATTCAGACCTAACATGTTCCACCAAACAGTCTCACTGAAAGAGAGGACCCTGGAAAGAAACAGGACCCTTTAAATAGCTCTTTCAAAAATCCAGAACTATGCAAATTTTGGGTTATCCCAGCAAAGATTTTTAGATGCAGACTGGAATGTAAGAGTCCAAATAATACTGAGACTAAGAAGACTTGTTCTTGTAACCCACCTGACACTTTTCAAAATCTGCTTCAGCCAATACATACAGCAAACATAATACCCAGGAGCAAAGGGATGGAAGAAGACTACAGGAAATTGTACATCACCCCCTGCACTAAACACAAACCCACCAACATGACATAGGCTTGAACTAAAAGTTGCCATGACACAGCAGAACTCATTTAACCATGAAACAAAGCAGTCATGAGACAAAGCTCTCAAGAACATTATCTTCAGGCCACATAGCAGCATCTGCCAACACACCCTCTCCCCCAGTCTAAAGACACTTACCCTCCTGCTGTTTTTTTAACAGGCCCATTAGTGACAGAAGTGTGAAATACTGCTCTGGTCTCCAAAATAATTCAATTTACACTCGCTAGAGCCCTGAAAATAAGGAAATTCGGAGACAACACCTATCCTCCCCTCCACAAAAGTATGCAAAGTCACTGGTGTAACACTATCCTCTGAATTACTTGTGTTTTAGAATATAATCTTCTCAAACATGACAGTCTAATTCCTGCTGGAGAAATAGAGGTCTATTAAGAGTCTAACACAAAACACCTAGCTATTGCTGGGTCTCTGCAAGACTGGGCCACTGTCAATCTTAATGAAATTTGTGCTAAAATTAAACCAACATAAATTAACAAAATCCATAGTTCACTAAATCCTTTAGCAGGAAACATCATTAAAAAAAGCAGCAGCATCTGGGATTAAAAGACATTAACAGATCAGTGGAAAGAATAAGCAAAATAACCCTATTCTGGTATTTGCTTGTCTTCTAGGTAATTATTTTGCTGTTGCTTACAGGACCGATTTTGTATCCATCCAGGAAACTGCATGTGTTGTAATCTTGATGCATGCTTTCTACTTTTCTGCCAAAAAAAGACATTCTTAGCTCTTGAAAGAAAATAATTGAAATCTAATTTATTAACATAGCTTCACTGCATGTGAAAAACCTACACTTCCTGGGGAACTAAATCTACCTTCATTCAAAGCAGACTACCTCACATGTCGCCTCAGCTTGCTTTGCAGTAACAACCCAGTTCTACCTCCCTGAAAGGCTTCTGAAGTGGCTTGTTACTCATAAGGGAACTAGGTTCTCAGGCTAGGAAAGGATGAAAAAAATGAACTTAGAGTGAGACAGCATGTGGCCAAGCTGTATTTCTTTAGGAAAGCCAACAGCAGAAGCAGCATGCTACCATGCTCTGTTCCTGTGAACTCTTTTGCTACTGCTATTTCCAAGTACTGGCACAGTATATTCATTGCAACATCTCCATGACAGCTCTGCACAGCACTGCTAATCCTGATGTTATACAAGGAACAGAAGGCACAGCAGAAGCAGAAAGGCAACAGCAGGTCTGGCAATTAAAGCCAGGCCTTCCTATTATAATTTCTCAGCCTGGAGACACCAGGTTCTTTTTCCATCACGTATTATCCCAAGCATCCTTCAAGGGAAAAGAATGGTTTTGCCAAAAACAATCCCAAACAAAACCCAAACCCACATAACAGTCACAATATAGTCTTTTTGAAACCATCATGAAGATTACATTAAGATGTTCATGGTTTTCTTTCAAACTTAGGCCTCTGGCCTTTTCACAAAACTTTTGGTAGAAAAGAGTTCGCCTCAGATCCTCAGAGCAACTCTTGTCAAAGCCCACTGCAGAACTGGCAATCAGGAATTGCAATGCTGCCACAGAGCTGGCCCAAGACACAGGGCACATGGAGGACACACCACTTGATCACCCTGCACAAGATATACAGAAGTCTGCAGGAACACAACAGCAACAGCACCCACTTCCCCTGTAGCACGCTGGACCTGTTTGCAGAAACTTGCCTCTAGCCACCACTTGCAAGTTCTCCATCTCCTTCTCCTCAACACCCAAGTCTGCTCCTACTCTACACCTCATCTTGCAAGCTTTGCCTGGCATCCTTGAACACATCCTTTGGGCTCAGCCTTCTTTCATTTGCACTGGATGACAAGTCTTTGGTACGTGTCAGAACTAATCACTGGAGACAAAACACAGAGGAGAGGTAAGGGTGAAGAGAGTATGCAGCCAGGTGTTCTGACACCAAGATCGTGTGTTTCGAGCTTTCGATCCCTGCTCTCCCCACTTCATATACCCCAGTCCTACAACAACATCAGTGCTCTATGCTCATCTCTTTTCAAGGGGAGGTTCATTGTGCATAGGCAGGGCACTTGCAGAACATGCTACACTGCCAGCCTAGATTATGTCATGTGGACAGTTAACACGGGTATGTCAGCACACTGCTCCTCTGAACTTACTACAATGAGCTAATTATCCAGTAGCATTTCTTGCATTCTGATTCACTCCTTTATGGGACTGCATCTTGGTTACAGCTGGATAAGAAGCTAGTCAGGCCCCAGAGGGATGCACCAGCTGTAGTACCAGCTCATCTGCTGCTGCGCTGCATCCCAGCTACCTAGTGAAATACTACACTGCTTGCCTCTAGCAGACAAAGTAGAAGCTAGAAAACAGTGACCTCAGAGGATACAAAACCTGGAAAACATTTGAGGCCAACACTTACTAATTCAGCTGACCTGATTAACATTCTTTGACCTGTTGGAACAGGTAACACTGTTTACTGAAAGGTCCAGATCAGCAGACATAAAAACCACATTAAAAGGAAGATGGTTGAATGGAAACTTCTCTTGTAGATCCAGTTCCAAACCAATCCCTTTTCACAGGAAAAGGTCTTTTCTGATTTCTAGGGAAGTTATCTACTTCCACTTTGAAAGTTTAATGGAGACAACAGGTAAATAAGTCTGTTAAAATGTCTCCTTCTCCTGTAGAAGATAAAGTGGTCTTTTTTTAACAGTGTACCACTGCTAAGAGTATGCCTACTCTCCTATGCCTGCTAAGAGTATATCCTACTCTCATCCTTTCTAACGTTCTTGATTCTAACTGCAATTTCTGCACGTATTTTTCACTAGGCTGCGCCTGTCACCACTGGACCCTTCTCTGGTTTGTGAGACACTGAAGTATATGTCTTCTATGTTTTCTGAGTAATCTAATCCCTAGACTTTGGAATGACAAGCTAGAATCATAACTCCTAGTTTTTACAGTTAAGCAGTGAATGCAAAATTGACATTAATGAGTCAGGCTGCGCTGGGACGGTGGGAACTGCTATGTTCAATCTCTGTCCAGGAATCTCGTGTTTTACTGCTCACTGGAAAGAATGTAAGCAAATAAAAATTGTCTTGTTGTGCAATTTTTCATTTGTAAACTGCTAGCTCAGGAGAGGGTAACTGATCTACAAAGCATAACTGGAATGTCCCTTGTAATGTCTGATTAGATGGAGCACAGAACTGCAAATTAAATTCAGTAGAGTCTACAACATAGCAGGCTGCGCATCAGGGACAGATCTACTATTATTTCAGCACAAAGCAAAAAAATGAAAAGGTAAGAAATACTTTTGTCAACCATACAGGAAGAGAGCTCTCTGCTATCATAGGCTTCACCACTAATAATTAATGATGCAGTACTAGGCAATCTTCAGCATATTTCTCCAGACAGCTCGCTGTACAGCATTATAAGACTACAGTCAAATAGAAACCATAATGGACTACCATCCAATGAGCCCCAACCCTGTCTTTCAACACCCCAACCTGTTTGCTTCTTCCCAACACAAGCCCTTCTTGAGAGTCCACAAAGTGAGTGTACAAAGCCCTGCCTACAAATCAGCAAAGGGATTCATGGCTGGCAAAGCCATGCGGTGTCCTCACTGTTTCACCAGGACAAGTTGTGAGACTCTCCACAAGGGACCTCAAAAGACCTGGACATCTAAAACCTGAAGTAGTATATGAAAAGTGATGGAGAATATCAAGTACTTCTCTCATAAGCTGTGTCTTTTAATTCTGCAGTTAAGCATTGCTTTATGTAGCTGCCACTTCATTTGCCACACAAAGCGACTCACAAGTGACTCACCCCTCCATGTCAGTGGCAGAGCCTGGTTTAAGAATAGCCACCTTGAAAAGCCTTAGAGCCAAATTCCGCAAGGTTACACATTGCTTGAAAATCAGATAAAAAGAATATGAGCAGATATGCATGAAATGTAAACACTTAAGAGCAACCAGAGCTCTACAGAACATGCTATAAGTGCCTGCCACTGGCACAGCTCGAAGAAGTGGAGGGGAAAGCAGTGACGCCAACACTAGGAGCTGTTCCATTGTGCCACTTATGCGCTCTCTGTCACTTACTCAATGACTGCAGTTATCTCACAGACTTAACAGTCTCTGTCCTTGACAAACTTGACTTCTCCACTCCTGCACCAACCATTTCACAACCCATTTTCCCATGGCTGCTCATGCTGTGCAGTTTTGAAGTCTCAACTAGCAATTCCTTTGCTGTTTGACTCATGCTGGGACAGAATTGCTTCCTACCCCGGTTCTGCCACTACTAAATAAGATGGCACGTGACTGACAATAAGATCATCTTCCTGGTAGGAGCTGAAGCTGAGAAATGGAAGAAATGGATTGGCTTCAGTCACCGCTCTCTGAGACCTAAACACTTCACAAGATTTTTGTTCCTGTGAGTCCTAGCAACAAGAAGGTACTTTAATTTTCCCCTGCCTCTCTTATTAGAGGTCATACCAGAGATAAGAAATGACTGCTTCTACTCAAATCAGTCTGAGGCAAGTACAGTTTCTGCCTTCATTAAAACTAAATGGAGTACAGCTTTCAGAAAAGTGCTTTCCCAACCATATTAACTCTCAGCTATGAAAGCCCAACAAGAAAATCCTCTGCTGGAACCCTCTGTGGCCAGGATAAAGTTCTTGCTATCAGCTAACTAATCTGCCATCACTCTCCTCTAGGGAGTCAAGGGGACGGAGGAAAGTATCTTGGCTAGGACAAATGTTATTAGAACCAGAGTGAGCTATCTACAGGCTGTTTGAAAACCTCATGCGATACTTACAATACCTAATGTTAATACATTGGTGAACCTCCAGGTTTCCATTCTGTGCAATACAGCTAGACCCTGGATGATAAATTGACTAGTTTCTAGGAGTGCCAGGCTGGATTAAAACATAGTGTGAACAGAGAGCAAACAGAAGTTCAAGGAAACCAGCAGTGCCAATGCAAACACTTAAGCTCTGACAGTGTAGAGGCAGGCATTTGCAAGCAGAAATGCTGGGACTGAAGAAGATCATGGCCAATTTGGTATGAGATCCCAGCTTCAAAGCAGATGTTCCTTCTCATTCAGCAGTACTGCACCTCTGCCTGGCATGAGTGACAGGGAAAAAAAAGAGAGGAGAAAGAGGGGGAAGAAAAAGGCTCTGAACAGATGCACTGCATTGTGCCCTGGGACAGTGGCAACATGGAGAATTTCTGGCTCGCTGAAAGTCCTTGGGAAAGGTGGCTGAGCACATAAAACCAGGAACCTCAGCTGATGAGAAAAATGCAGCAGCACTAGAGCAACTACCTTGTTGCCAGCCTTGAAACAAGTCACATTTTTGTCCCCTCTAGCAGGTAGAAGATGAGAAATGTCTGCACAGCTCTCACCACCAGACCTTGGGAAGCTCTTTCACCTTCTGTGGAATGGCACTATCTATGTACAGCGTGTGCCTTGGTGAACCCGCATCACCTGCCCATGCTCTGGCCTCCCTTTCCCAGCTGGAGGAAGAGCATTCCTTTTTACTTCACAAGGGACTGTCAGTGAGTGGAAACCTAAGCCTTATCCCGTCCCTCCCTGCACCTCTGGCTGTGCAACCTGCAAAGCATGCAGATGTACAAATCCAGCCAGGAATGTAGTCCTGCCTGGAGGGTGTTTTAAAAGCAGTGTGTAGCAAAGTCGTGGCAGTCAGACTGGCAGGAATCTGGCTTCCTTCTTGGACATCTCCTGGCAGGCTGGGCCACCAGCCGGTGCCTGCCCACTGAGGCCAGGAGCACAGGGGGGAGACCTGCTGCCCCGAGCCTGCACCCATCTGCCAGGACATGACAGATACTGCTGCATGCGACACTGGAGGAGGAAACCTTCAGCAGACACCAGCTTCCAGGAGGCCTGCTGACACTACAGTAAGGAGCTGAAGCAGCAGTGCTTTTGCAGGGCTGATGCCTGTCACCCTAGAGTCAGGAAAGTTTGCTTAATGGCTGCCTTTGTTTTTAAACATTAAGCCAAAGTGCTTGCTTGATTACAGAGCTCAGGCACTCCACTGGTTTGCATTAGACCTATCCAATTGTGAATAACAGTGTGTATTCCAGGAAAAACACATGAAAGGAAAAAAACAAAACAAACCAAAACAACAAAGTTCTGGCCAAGTGTTGATGTTAAACTGTAAAAAGGAACCAGGCAGGAATGCAGTTAAAACTCAGTTCTAGCTCTGCCCCTTTTTGCTGACTCCAGAAAAGCGCAGGAGCCCAGGATTTGGCAGGGGGGGAGAAAAAAGAATTCTGCTCATCCTGTAGAGGAACAGAACTGAATTTCTGACGCCTGTGGAGTTCAGAGGCAGCAGAGAAAGTGACAGCAGCAGGATTATATGGAGCATCGCGGTACCAGGCAAACCAGACCTGACTTGAAGGTTTCTGTAAACTAGGCCCTGGATGTGGGACGAAAGGAAGAATGACCACCTGATGCAGAAAATGGGAGTCACTCAAATCCCTATGCTTTTATGTCTCCTGTTCTCCAGCTACACACACACACCCCTTGGGGTTTGTTGTTGCTGTGAATACAACCACGCGTGCACAAAGTAACATTTCATTTAACTTCTGCCATCAGGAGTGACATCTGCCCTAAACCACACTGCTGTTAAGATGGAGAGGGAAGAAAAAAGCCCAGCTCAAGGGAAAGTAGAACTGAACATGAGTGTTTCTTTTAACACTGTGTCTAAAGCTCTTGACCAGTCTCCAAATCACATGGCAAATTCCCTGACTTGGTGAGGTCCAGCACCACACAGCAGTTCTGCAGTCTTGCTTGAATCAACAGGCTCTCAAGAGATCCTCAGCATCTCTATTAAGAGCAAGAACAGAAAAGCATGCAGCACACGGGTTCACAACTGTGTAAACTAGGCAGATACCAACGAGTCACCACCATCACTCCACTGCATTGCCTGAGAACTTGCTTTATGCCAGCATCCAGTCACGCACTCCGTGGCAAACCACAGCCACCAGCTCTGAGTTCAGCAAAGAGCCTGCAGGATGGTTCCTTCCAGAGAGGTACTGCTGGTAGGAGAATACATAGAAGCAACAATTGTGGATGAAAATACATCTCCTAAAGACAATGGTATGTGTGAGACACCTGTTTCTCCTGTCTCATAGTCACACAGAATCACAGAATTAACTAGGTTGGAAAAGACCTTTGAGATCATCAAGTCCAACCTATGACCTAACACCACCTTATCAACTACACAAGACTAACTCATTTAGGTTCCTGAGCTAAGGACATAATTCCTCTCAATTTTAGATGTCTGCTTAGCTGCACGTGCACAATCATATGTGGTAAATGGAACATGAAAGCAATGCCATGGACTTCCTCCTGCAAGCCCTGTGATCACTGGAAGCTACAAAAACATTATGCTCCAGCAACACAGGCAACCCATCTTCCCTAGTCCAGGGAGCAAGTATGCTCAAGTCAGGTCTTCAAAACGCCACAGTAGCCTTGAAACACTACCTGTTAGAAAACTGCCTGAGCAAGGCAATGTCTTTGTTCAGGTTTCCAATCCTCACTGAACATGGGGAGGACAGAGGAGGTACCCCCACCTAACTACAGTGCTATCTCTAAAAGTGACAACACAATGACATTTTGGAAGCTGATTTGCAATAGGGGTAATGAGCTCTAACTATTCCTTTGGTCAGCTGGAAATTTTAACTTTTATTGTTAAACAAGCCTAAAATAAGAACCAAATTCTGGACAAAAGAAACTAGATTACTCCCAGAGAATTCATAACAGTGCCACTGTGTAGACATGCTGCAGCTTCCTCAGACAGATGAACCTCAGCTGGAGAAGAAATACTGCGAGTATGAGCTAGAGGAGTGAGTGAATTCAGCTACCTACCCTCACCACTGCTGCCACAACTTCCCACCTCTATGCATTACAGAGTCCCATCACTGTTGCTGTCCCAGTAACCTTCACAAAGCACTGCTCTCTGGGGACCAACTCAAGCCATCCTAAAAGAGCACACAGAAAAGTGTCTAGTATTCCAGGATAGCCTTGAATTAAGGTGACCTGGAAACACAGGTGCTTTTTAAATCACTCTTCCTCTGTGTGGTGCTCTCTGTGCTCAGTGCCACACACCAATGACAAGCTGGAGCTGTTATCACTTACCAAAATCCCAGCCCCCCACCTGACAGCACAGGGGGCTTTAGTGGGTATGAGTGGACCAGTGTCACACTGTAGGTTCACAGCGCACTCTGTCCACCTGCCATGCACCCCTGCACCTGCCACACTCTGGGGGCCATCCCCTACCCTGTGCCAGGCAGAAACAGGCCCTTTACAGTGTCCTGGAACAGATGTAAACCACTGAGGTTAAGGCAGGGCCTTAGTGAGATGAAGGTGATGTTGAACTCTAGAGGCTCATTCCTGACTTACCTGAGCAGGAATGTGGCTTCCAGGCAGCATTATGGCTCTAATGTCCCACTTCATTCCTTGCTAAGCAGGTAAACAGAGCCCAGAAGAGGTGGTGCCTGCTCCTTAGGGATCTTTCTCTGCAGGCATTGCAGCACTGCATGCAGTACAAGTCTTCTGGTTCCTTTCACACACAAACACACACACACACACACACACACAGAGCTGATGCCTGAGGGCATTTCGAATAGGCTAGCAAAGGCCTCCAGTACCTCAAGGCCCTCCTTCTCATCACTCATTTAAAGGTTCCTAAAAGCTCAGCCCATTTGCAGAGGATGTACAGCAAAGAGCACACAGCTTTGACCTGCAGCTGTCAATTCTTGCCTGCTGAAGTCACAGTACCTCTGTTTTAGAAGAACTTCTTGTCCTGTATCTCATTGTAAGAAAAGTCTGGTTTCACATTAGCATAATGACAGTCACTGGCCAGATAGATCAAAATGTACACTGATACCATGCACAAATCAGCAGCTACCTAGAAACAGTTTCTGTTTCAGAGAGATATTTGGTGGCAACTTGAAGTCTAAATAATGGCAGTTCCACTAAGTCCTAAGGAAATTTGTTAAACTGGCTAATTGCCTTCACTACATACCAATTATATTGAATCTGACAGCATGTTTCCTCAGCATCTGGACCACTAGACATACATCATTTACTATATTGTCCTGCTGCCTCACACGAATACCCAAGCAAACTCAAGGAATAGTTTGTCTGTTTCTCTGGACACAACTTTTCAGATCAAGTTTGTTTACTTTCCTGTTATAAAAGCATGGTCTTCAGGTAGAAGACCATAATCATGTAGCTCTTTTCTGGCCTACATCCAGCTCTCCAATGCTCTGTGAAGTGCTGACACCAGGACTAGGCAGCATAGGGTCCTCAGAATACTTCTCCCCTACTCATACCACTCACCTGAGGACTGCAAGTTCCCTCTCAGCTGAACTACTGAGCTTGGCAGTCATGTTCACTAACATCTTCCAAGCCTGCACCACCAGGATGTTCCAGACATGGCCTCCACTCTTGCTAGCCTGACGCCTGTGCTTTTCTCTAGATGTACAGCCTCGCACAGAACAGCACAGACGAGCCCTGCCTTTCAGGTGACACAGCTCTGCTCCCACAGCTGACCTGTTGTTCACATCCCTCAACCACAGCATCTCCGTGCTTGGCCAACACTTCTGCAGTATCTGTATCCCTGACTAAACCACTGGGTAATGCAGGGCCAGGAACAGACACCTTCAGCACTTCTTTACCAGTTTTTTTTAGCTTCACTACTCACTGCTGCTGGAGGATGACTCCACATCTGCAGCTGTTTCATAAGAATGCACAAATACTCTGGGCTATGTACAATAAGCCACTTTGATTTTGTCTGGTGTGTACTCCTATGTCAGAGTATTGCCAGGAACAAAGTCAAAAGCTTTCAAAGCTATGTGTAATGATGTCACCAATTGTTACCAAAAATCATACTCATATGAAGAAGTTGTCTGACAAAGCCAGTTTCCCATTCAGGGAAAATTGGCTAGTACCATACTGTCTTCTCTCAGTTCTTCACCAGCTGCAGAGATTATCAGACTTTCTGTGCTCTGACCAAACTGAACTTCAGGTAGCCTGGCAGGCTACTCCCTCATTGTTCCAGAATAATGCTCTTTTTTTCCACTCCCCTGAATTTTTTCAAGTGCAATTAATGATTCAAAGAGCTCCTTGGCTTAGTCTCTAAAAACTATTGTTAACTATTGTTTTGAACATTTAAAAACAATGACATTTAACATTTTTCCTAGTTACTGGAAGCAATTTGTCAGCAGAGCAGAAAACATTCTCTTATAACCAAGCTACAAATACAGAGTCTTCTCCTTTCCAAATATCACAAAATAAATACTGATTCTTTCTGCCACTGCTTTGTCAGTATACTTTTTCACTCCTGGTCAGTATGGAGCCTACACCACTTCTAGGACTTCAGGAATCCCTGATACATTTAAAGAATCCCTTCTTATTGTTCAAAGCTGCTGTCCAAAAGCTCTTCACTGGTAGCCTTTAGTTTTCCCATCAATTGTCTGCCTTTGCTCGCAGATTACTTGTCTATGTTGCTTGCTCTATTTTTCCAGTCATTATATTTTGAGGTTTTTTTCTGCTTTAATCTCCTTTGTTAAACAAACCAGCTCTCTTTTAAACTAAAAATTTCTCTTTGCAAATGCAGCATTGTGGTTTCTCAGGGACCTAATTAGGATTCTTGAACAACTCCCAACTATCATTCCCATTTTTATGCCTCTTCCTTCTACTTTATTTGGCCTATAATTCTTTTCTGTTTTAAAAAACTGACCCCTATTAGAGCACCAATCATACATACTATTGGTTGGGACTATATATTCTCTTTTCACATAAAAATAAAGTTCAGTCATTATTACTTGTACCTAAGCAAACATTCTTTTCAGTTCAGTGATTAATTCATTTTTTATTAACCCAGATGAGGTCTGAAATTGAATTACTCCATGACAGTATCAATACTTTCTAGACAGTGCTCTTCATATATGTCTTTTAGGTGAATAGGTTTCTCGGAGTGCTGAAGTACCTGAAGTACCTAAATGGGAGTATAATTTTTCCCTTGTTCTCCTCTGATAGAGTTTCAAGGAGATGCTCACCCAGGTACTGTGCAATACTGATAACAGGTACTTCCATCCCCTGCATTACTGCTGATCAGCTACAACACCGAGCTTTCCATGTCTTCTTCTTCTGACTTACCATCAGCTTCAAAGCAAATAAAAATATATGTGGTGTCACCTTCTCTTCCTTCTCCATTTCATCCTTCCTAGAAAACATGGCTGTAGCTACTTTGTTTTTGAACATTACAAAAATGCAGCTTATCCCATGGGACTCCAGCTGTGACAATAGCCCATTTATCTTTATAAACAGGCTTTATAAATTCACACGGGGTGAAACAATCAAATTACCCTAGCACAACAAGTTACTCTACACTGGCTGAGCAGCAGAGACTGTACAGGAGCTCAGACTTAGGCTGTATGGTATGATTTGTTTCAGCAGAAATGCCTCCATTAGAAGCTTCCAACCACTCCTGACATGCCTGCATTTTATAGAGTCAAGCCATATATACAGGCTGCTGTGAAACTGGAAATGCAGTGGCCAACACAAGACTGAAAGGTACATTACCTGTTTATATCACCCACTCTCATCTCAAGGAGAATATAGATACATCTCATCTCAGGATATCCGCAACTACTTGAGTACAGAAATTTCAACCCTAAAAACTTCCAGAGACCATTTTGCCCAATAGGCCAACAGTGACAGGATTTTAGTTCCTCTTTCGAAGAGCTACAGATGAGTTTGGTATGTTTGCACTTTGTGGGGATACTCTGCACTCCAGGGGTAGGAATTTCCTCAGGTATATGTGGATGTTGGGGGAGTTGGCTATCACAGGTGACCCTGTGGTTAGCTCATTTGGTTAGAGTACAGTGCTAGTAACACTAAGGTTGTGGTCCAACCCTGAATGGACCATTCACTTAAGAGATGGATTTGATTATCCCGTCCAACTCTGAATATTCTGTAATATGGAAATTTTGGTTCTGTGATTAGGTGATCAAACTGTTGCACATTCCCAACAGAATGGGCTGTTTTGGCCAGGATAAGGCAGGAGCTTGAAAACTGACCTCAGACCAGCAGCACATCTGTCTGTCTAGCAGCGGCTAAGGGCACACCTCTCCTGCTGAGACAGCCCTGATCTAGCAGGCTAGCAACCACAGAGTTCCCAAAGCTGCACAGCCCTAAGTGAGATGTCTAGTGAAAGACTTGGGAGAGTTATCTTTGTGTTGATCCTGGGTAACAATGGAAAGCTAAGCTGCTTGAGTTTTCTTTGCCCATAGATTCTGACATATACCTTACCCACCCTTCAGAAGGCAGAGAGGTAAAAATCTGGGAAGAAACCAGTGGAGTTTGAGCATCTGAGTGATTTAGCCAGCTCCCCTCTGCAAAATGCATCCAAACCAATACCAAAACCTGCTTTTTACTGTGGTTCTTTGGGTGTGCGTAGGACTCAAAGGTTTGTAGTTGAAGAGGCAGGAAAATGTTTAGGACAACGTCTAGATGAAATTTTCTCAGTGGTTAAAATCTTTCAGCAGTTAATCCAGTATCCCAAACAAAGGTAAAGCTTTTACCCAACACAACTGAAAATTTGGCCTACACTGAATCAGGAGAACTGAGGACTGTAGTGTCAGTACCAGAGTCCTCAACACCACTTTGTGCTGGGATACATCCAGCAGCACACCAGTGAAGGGCTGCAACTCTCCTGCTAGTTTAGAGCATCTGGTGTTATTTATACAGTATATTCCCAAGAGAAACACAAACACTTCCCTTGAGTTTGGAGGAAGCTCTTCAAAATGCCAAAAGATGATGGAAGAGCAAAGCCAAGGAATTGTATGATGCCATCCTGTACTGACTTCTCCCAAGGAGAAGTGAAACAAGGCTTGTGCAGGCTCCCCACTCAGCCAAGTGAAGCACGCCATGAGACTCATGTCCTTGGTGCGAGTAGAATGGCTCATCCTGTATGGCATCCTAATGAGCCAGCAAATGCCATTTCTGAAAGGCAGAGGGGTTGACTCTACATGGGGTGCTCTACAGACAGCAACAAGATACAATATTCTCCCCATAAACCACATCTTAGTGGGGTCTCTCCCTACAGCTATTACAAGTGGCCAGTGTGACAATACCTCTCCACCAGACATACTCAGCACAGGCAGACAGAATCTCAGCTTTTATCTTGGAGAGAATGGGATCATGCTTGCTGTCTGGAGCAAGTAGCACCTGGAAGCACTAATTTATTTGCAGCAAATTCAGCCAGATCTGATGCATAGTTGCAAACCCACTTAATTTGAGGTTTGACAGCCTGATGGTCCTAAAATATGTATAAATATTTTTCTCACATGCTGCTGTCATGGGGAACATGGAAGGAGTGGGATACACTGATAATGCATATAGAAATTAAGAGTTTGAGTGAGTAAGATGCAGATCAGTCTCTAACACTATGTGTTGCTAATGAACACACTCAAAAAGCAAAACGGGTCACACAAAACCACATAGAATCTCCCATTAAAAAAAAAAAAAAAAATTATTTGCTAGCAGAGTCTTGTAATGCATTTACCAGACTTGACTTCACAGAAGTCATGTCATTGTATCTATTTTTGTCAAAGATTAAGCTGAAGCTAGCAATCCTGCTAACCTTATTAAGAACGAAGAGACTGAGAAATGCACAAGGCCAGTTACCTAAATCTTCCCTTCAACAGTAATAGGACAGGACTGACATCACAGTTAATTGCAGACTAAACACTGTTACACATTTGGTTTTAACTGACAGGACTGTTCTCAAGATCCATGGATAAACCTGCCTAAACCTCCCCCTGGTTTCAGACTGCACAGCCAACTGCTCCCCACATATTCGTCTGTTCACATGTGACTTCAGCATGCTTAAGAATGGTAAGTCTTGTGAAAGGGGAGAATGTGTGGACATCTGAATGCTCCACCAGGGACACTGCCAAGCTTAGTTCAGCTGACCCATTCCATATCAGCTTCCAAGCCTATCTCAGTTACATTTTGGGAACAAGCTGTCCACATCCACCCAGTGGTGCAGAAGTCCACAATCTACAGAACAATCCTTTCACTCACACCTGCCCTCAATTCGAGATGTCAGGGGCTGAGACATGTCTTGAGCCAGAGATGGTACTTGGGACATGTATGAGATTCCCTGCTGTGACTGTCCTTCATCCATCTGTCTAATCCCTTTGAAACTGTTCACACACCTTGGTGTCTGAGCATCTCTCATCCAGGCTGGAAATGGATGATGCTTGGTGTGGATGTGCACATAGCTGCTAAGCTTGCTGGATTATAAGAATTTTATTGAGGAACCCAATATTTTCTCTATTATCAACAAAAAATGAAGAATTGTGCCTACTCTTTCTGCCTTAGGTCAGAAAAAGAAAGAATCATCTTAAAACTATGTTCGGCCTCATCCTACTCGCAATCAATCTTTCCAATTATCTAATAAAAGTCCTCATGAAGATTATTGCAAATAATTACAGGATATAGATATTTTAAGTCAATAAGTATAATGGAAACCATACCCTTTCCAAAAACCTTTATAGTGTTTTGCAAGTTTTCTGCATTAAGACAACAGCATCAATGAATAGTTTTCTCAAGAGAGTGTATGGCAGTAGGAATTTAGAGAAATACAAAACCAACACTTCACATAC
The DNA here is from genome assembly GCA_013390045.1 of Picathartes gymnocephalus. NCBI lineage: Eukaryota > Metazoa > Chordata > Aves > Passeriformes > Picathartidae > Picathartes > Picathartes gymnocephalus. The sequence continues at coordinate 17,769 of WEKY01065773.1, forward strand.
TGAAGACATGCGGAACAGAAACAGTACTTAGAAGACCTAAAAATGCAAATGCAGATGAGAAAGAACATGTAAGTTGGCTTGCAAGTTCACCTTGACCAGGGAGCACACAGGGACTGCACCAACGAAAACAGCAACAGATTTTCTTCCCTGGGAAGCAGTGTGAGTAAAAATGACTTTGACAGCCCCAAGCATGAGTGCTCAGAGAACCACGCTGCCTGAGAGAACCACGCTGCCTGAAAGAACCACAGCCAAACGCAGATGCACAAACAAAGATGAGGATGCTGACACATACCACTGCACCAGGCACACACATGACTGCCGTGTCACAAGACAGATGCTGCTAGGTCTGGGAAGAGCTGAGTCAACAGTTAACACACAGAAAATGTGCACTGCTGGGACAGGCTCAACAAATAGAACGTTAAAGGACAAACTGATTACAGCTGTAATGCACACACAAGTACTGAGACTTGACAGCAGAGGCTCTTCAGTGGAACACAAACCCTCACAAAATCAAACAGATTAAAACTAAAGGTGGGCTTTATTTTTCATCTGAATTTTTTGATGAAAACTAAAAATCAGTCTTCAGAACCACTGCCATGAGTCAGAAACGCTGTCAGTTGGGATGCAGGAACCAACATGGATCCCTGTGGATCCTGCAATCCATTCTGGGCCAGAGGTACCACCTCACCAGTACTGGACAGGAGGGTGATAGAAATGCAGTCCAGTTCTTAGGTGTGAAAGGAAGCTGTCTTCTATAACTTCTGCAGGCATTTGCCTTTAAGGTGTCCAGGGAAACACTGGCAGCTACAGTCCCATGCTTCGGGTTTTGTAATGGCCATAAGTAGTGAGCTCTTGGGATCAGGCATCCGACAGAGCCACAGCATCAGACCACCATGATCCATCACTAATTCTGTCAAAACCTGAGAACATGCAGCTTCACACAGGGGCACCCAATTGCCTGAACAGCTGAATAAGCCAAGGACACATCCTGGCCCTCCTCCACACTCCTTACTTTTGGCCGAGCTGTTCCAAAAACCATTCAGCTCAGAGCTTCTGTGTGCTCCCTTGAGTGGCCACCGATGCCTGGCACCCCTCAGCCTGCTGACAGGGCTATGCTTTTCTGCAGCAACAGTGTCCTCACCCAAATCTGGAGGATCTCAAGTGTCACACAGTGCAGCAACCCACCAGTTTAGCACTACTTATCAGAGGGCAGCAGGACAACCCAGCCTAGTGCACCTGTCAAAAGTCAGCAGAATAAGCCATCACAAGCGCTCTCAGAGCAGCGCACACACTTCACTGCCCAGCCCTTGCTCACTGAGTAAAAAGGAAAGTGCACTGGCATGCTCACATGGTAAAACTGGCAGCCAGACACCTGCAAGGAGCCTCCATGGAAGCGGCAAGGACAGAAGAAGCCACATCTGCCACCTGACACCTTCTGTTTCCACTGTGTAATATGCTGTGCACAGGGCATTTTTAATGGGAAAACCCAGCTAGGTGATAAGCATACAGAGTGCAAGTGCAAGGAGCAAAGTTCACAGGTCAGGATTTCAAGGCCCTACCACAGAGTCCAGGCTGTTTGAAATGAACTCCCCACCGTTCTGAATGCAGAAACATCGTATCACCACTAAATGCCACTTTCACTGAGGGAAGAACCCTCAAATCCCCAGATAGTTAAAAAGATCTTAATTAAACTGTAATTATTTCAATAGAAATGCAAAGCCTTAGTTATTTTGGTTCCCACCAGCTAGCCCATTTCTCATCCAAAGATGCAAACAGCAGCCAAAGATGCAAATAGGATCAATTCAGTTGCTCCAGTTCATGTGCACAAAACTCTGATGCTCCCACCATCTGAGGAAAGAAGGCTGCTCCTAACAAATCTTGAAGTTACAGCCTTGGGGCAGCAGATGCAATCAGGTTACTGCAAGCAGTGTCGCATCCAACTTTTTTAGCAATAAAATGCTCTGCTCCTCTGTCAACTCCTTCATCAAGCAACTGCTCTTTGCTTTGCTCCAAATTTGGACCTAAACTACTGAATCTAATCCACTCTTTGCAGATTTTGTACTATGTGCCCTTCTTTGCTTTTTCGTTCTTTGAGATTTTCCATTACTGTCATTGTCAAAGATGAGCCTTAACCAAAGTCTTGTGAATGGAAACACTGCCAGATCTGGCCTCATCATCCCAGAAATTAAAGACAACTATTGTAACTCACCAACCAAATACAGCAAAAACCCCCTTTACTTGAAATGAGAAGACTAGCACAAATCCCACCAATTTCATATTGTATCTTTTGCATCTAATTTCAAGCCATCACTTCTAACTTCCTGAGAACGGGAAAAAATCCAAACCAACCACCAAACCATGTAACACTTGTAATAACACAACGGTGTCTTTGCTTTCTACTTTCCCCCCAAATACAGGCTTTTCCTAAATAATGATTTTATACAAGGGGTTGTCAAGGGTGGCCCTTTCACCTAAGTGGGTACACAGATTAAGCAGCAAAAATGATGTTGCTATTATGTCAGAAGGGCTGTATTTGCTAAGCAGGAGTCTACAGTTCTCACGGTCATGTCAGTGATCCAGAACCTGGAAGTGCTGGGAACCCCCTAGAGAAAAGCAAGAATCTCTCAGCACTTTGTTGCTTGCAAAGGTTGTTTTTTGAGTAGAAACATAAACAAATAATGTCCTAATTAATACAAAATGATCAATGTAGAAAACTTTGCTTCATTTCCTATCTGCAACAAGCTACATGGACTGGCTGAAAGATGGAAATGACAGGACTTTCAAGTGCTTAGTCCCAGATTTGGAACCAGGATTTCATGAGCAGTCAGCCCTTAGTGGCTCCTGGCTTCCCACTGCATCTTAAGCAGCTCTGAAGACTACATCTGAATATGCAGCAATGTATTCAGATGCTCAGGTAGGAAGAATGCTGTGGCAAGGCAGGACCACAGGAAAGTCATGTGTGGAAACAATTCTCAAATCACAAACAGGTAATACAATCTTCTACCAAGTGTCCCAAGATTTGAGAAGCCAAACTGGCCAGGGTCACGGCAAGGAAGTGGTGATGGCTGGACAGTAGGTCCATACAAAAAGCAGACGTAAGTCTAAACTTCCTGTGTTCAAGCTGAGACCAGTTTGTGAGGAATACAGCGTGGACACCACCTTAGTGTACCAAAGCAAGTGCCTGGCACACTATGGGCCAACACTTGCTAGTCTTCTGAGCCAGTACTAAACTGATGTTCATGACACTAGTGAGGCCAACAGCAAAGCCGTTTTGGGCTGGAGAACTAATGTCTCCAGCACAGCAAACATGTAAGCACATCCGTATGTGGAAGGAACAGCTGGGAGGGACTGACTTCATGCTGGAAGTTAGCAGTGGCAGAGTGTACATAGTTACAAAGCCCAGACGCAGCTGGAACTGAGACCTATGCAGGGTATTGCAACAAGAGAGGCACTACCCAGCAAAGAGGGAGGAGTGGGAGAACAAGTCTATGTGACAAACTAGGATGGAAACAGCATGAAAGAGGAAAAATAAACACCATGGCCCTGGCATGGGCACAAACTAATCTTTCCATGCAACTCCTACAGTTGCATAGAATTTGGAACAAGAGAGAGGAATTGAGCAGACAGTGAAGTATTTCACAGATTGTGCACACATCATTGTATACTGAACACAAATGATACTTTTATGATCTGGCAGTGTGGGCAGCCAGCCTGAGCTGAGCAAGAACAGAGAGATTTGGCAGGTAAAATAAGAAAGTCATTAAACAAAAGTATTTGGTACAAAAAGCCAAAGAAAAAGAGCCCCTTGACAGGCAGTGTTGGCTGTTGTATGTGGGTTTGTTTTATGAGGGGTTTTTTGGGGTTTTTTTTATGTTTTACTGTTGTCTCTTCACAAGGAGAGGGAAGTTGCTAATTTGGGTTTGTCTGTACTTTGCAGTTACTGAGCATTGTGCAGCCCCAGGGAGAAAACAATGAAGTGCTCGAGACCTTCACCTGAAAAAACATACACCAACAAGGCCTTGTGCAATAGAATGGATCAAAACAGGGACCTAGCTAGTAACAATGTATGGTTTGGAAGTGGCTTAGGAGTCTGCCTTACCAGCCAGTAAAATAATTTTGGATGTGAAAGAAAGAGCAAAGCCTATGCAGAAACAAATTGAAAACACTGAGCTTGTTTCTCTGCTAAGTAAATAATTTCTCTGTAATTCTGCTGTAAGAAAAAAAGCATCTCTCTAGATGACATTCAGAAAGACCTGGACAAACTTGACAAGTGGACGCATGGGAGTCTCATGAAGTTTAACAAGACCAGGTTCAAGGTGCTGCTCCTGGGTCAGGGCAAGCCCCAGTACCAGCACAGGCTGGGGATGAACAGATGGAGAGCAGCCCTGTGAGAAGGACTGGGGTGTGCTGGTGGCTGAGAGGCTGGACATGACCCAGCCATGGGCACTCCCAGCCCAGAAATGCAATTGTTTCCTGGGCTGCATCCAAAGCAGCGTGGGCAGCAGGGGAGGGAGGGGATTCTGCCCCTCTGCCCTGCTCTGGTGAGACCCCGCCTGGAACCCTGTGTCCAGCTGTGGGATCTCAGCACCATGGACATGTTAGAGTAGGTCCAGAGAAGGCCACCAAGACAGATTAGAAGAAAGGAGCACCTCTCCTACAAGAAAAGACTGAGAGATTTGGGTTTGTTCACCCTGGAGAAGAGAAAGCTTCGGGGTGACCTAATTGCAGCCTTCCAGTATATGAACGGAGCCTACAAGAAAGATGGAGAGGGACAAAGGGGAATGTCTTCAAATTGAGAGAGAGGTGGAAGGAAGAAATTCTGAACTGTGAGAGTGGTAAGGCACTGGAACAGGTTGCCCAAAGAAGCTGTGGATGCCCCATCCCTGGAAGTATTCGAAGCCAGGTTGGATGGGGCTCTGAGCAACCGGGTCTTAGTGAAAGATGTTCCTGCCCATGACGGAGGGGATGGAACTAAGTGATGTTTGAGGTCCCTTCTAACCCAGGCCATTCTTGATTCTATGATATTTCTTGTACAGTGTTAGACTATTCCTTACGGATTTTGTTCCGTTTTCCCCAACAGAAGTTTCTAAGTCATGCCTGTGTGTTCACTTGTTTGAAAAACAGTCACAAAAGTGGCCCAATACTGGGGGTTTCCAAACAGCAGCATACCAAACAAAGTAATTTTCAACGAGCCCATTTCAAACTCTTTGTTCAGTTTCTATTAAACACATAATTAACTCTAGTGCCTGAACAAACTGACAAGAAAGCTCTGAAATCAAAGACTTACACAACTGCCAAACATGAGAGTTCACCAGTCAGTTTCTGAAACAGCGAGGAAATTGGCTTAGAAGCACAAAAATCATCTGCCTCTGGTTTTCCTTTTCCTTCAGCTGCCCATATTGGAAATCTAGTAATGGGCAGCAGTGGAGGTGTGAATTTGCAGTGCAGTAGCTGCTCCAGACCTGCTCCCTCCGGGGACAGTGCACTCCTTCCCCAGGAAGTGAGCAGGCATGGGAGGAGCTGCAGCCTGCCTGATGCAAATGCACACCTCCACTCACCATGGGGCAACCATGGGGTATGATTTTCCCAACTAGAGGCAAGTTTCTCCTGCAGTTTTTGTCTCTCTGGCCTTCTCAAAAGGCTGCAATTCTGGATGCTGCTGCTCTGTGACCCTTGCCCATGCAGCTACTTGGATCATTTGGTATTTATCCCATCTGCAAAACAGCACAACAGCTGCTCTTTGAAGAAAGCTGTGAAGGCCTAAGACCCAACATTTACATGAGCTTAGCAGGGACATGATTTGCAATCAACATTTCTCAGTCTCTCTACCACTTTCTTACAAGGCAATAGAGAAAAATGCCCATGCCTCCACTTCTATCACGATAAACTATAGAGGCAATGTCAGCAAAAGAAGAACGTGGGAAATAATGTTTATAAATCCTCAACCAGGTAAGGGGTGGAAAAGAAGGGACTTCCCAGCCTGTTCTCAGGTTAGCTGCAAGCAAACAGCAACAACGGAAGGATTCAAACCACCGTGTTAAGCGAAAGACTTGAGATGCAAATGAGGTTGCCCAGCTCCAAACAGTGGAAGAGAGAAGTGCAGAAGCCCTGCCCGCAGTTAGCGACTGCTCAAGAGATGCAGCCTGGGCTGTTGTGCTATTCCCTGCACCATCCTCCTCCCACCCACGTCGTCTGGGATAGCAGCACTTCAGACGTTTGTTCTGAGCTGCTGCCCCTGCTCTTGCTGCGCTGCACTCACCTTCTGCTCTTTCCCTTCCAAAGTCTGCATCAGTGACAGGACAGGCTTCTGGATGCAGGGGAGAGGGTTGGGCATCAGTCAAAACTCCCCAGCCCTATGACTAAAGGTCCTCCCATCTTGTGCTCATGCTGCAAAATGCAGGTTTTACCTATTCCTAAGCAAATGCCACTTCCACTCCCCAAATCAGCACTGCCCTGCAGCGAAGGTACCCCAGGTCAGAGAGCAACGTTATGCCTGTGATCCCACTGGGCAGAGACAACAACAGATACTGCTGCCTGGTGTATTTTGCTCAGAGAGGAGCACCTCATCCAACACATGGACAACAGAGGTCATTCTGCTGCAGCAACAACAGTGCTGAACTCCAGCAGGTTTGCAAACACAAAGGCCTTTACACAAGGGCATGCACTAGTCTGTGAAGCTCCCTGCAGAAAGCTGTGCTGTGCTGACCCTCACCTGGTAACAAAGGGAAGGAAAAAAAAACCCAACAAACAAAAAATACTTTACCCAGTGTGGATGATGGGCCCTTATTTCTGAGGGCATCAGGATATTCACTCTGATGTTTTCCAACCAGCAATTACTTCTCAGCACTACTCACAGCACCTTTGCTTTCCCCAAGCAATCACTTCTCTTTTTAACTTGCTAGTACAAAAATGTTTGGACACTGATCCCCAGCCTGTCCTGAGCTCCTGCAGGGCAGCCCAGTTAGGGTCAGAGAGCACACACCCAAAGGTCCAGTGTCCCTGAGAGTGGAACATGCCCAAGGCTGCCCAAGAAAGAGAACAGGAGTCTTTCAAGGCCAGGCCTGAATGAATTCATCTCTGGCCTGATCTCCTGTGCTAGCAAATTCTCCAGAGGATGCAGGCAAAGGCATGGGCTGCAGGGAGCAGACGCAAGTCTCTGCACTTACCCCATGCCCCAGCCCGTGCTGTTGCTGCTGTGATATCCAGCTCAGCAGCCAGCCTGGCATCCTGCGCACCACTCCACCTCACCTGGGAGAAGTTCAGCCCATTCAGGGGATGGCACTGCTCTTCTACTTTCTCCACAGCGCCCGTTTGCTTCCTCAGCCGCTCCGCTTCCTGGGCCAGGAACAGATCCAGCACGGGCACGCCTCTTGACTTGATGTCCACCTCTGTCAGGGAGTTCACCATCAGCATCACCCAGACCGGCCTCTTCCGCTCCCAGTTGCCAGCAATGGCATTGAAGAGGTAGTCTGCATACAGCCCTTTGCCCCGCTGGTCTGGGGTCATCCAGGATGGCATCATGAGCTTGACATACTCCAGGTGCCGCTTCAGCCGGCGGTAGATGTCACGCGGCAGCACATCTTGGAGGTTCTCCCCCTGTGGCAGGAGCTGGCAGCTGGTGAGAGCTGAGATGGTGTAGGGATCAGTGAGATCCAGCTCAAAGTACACGATGTGGCTCTGCAGGAAGGCTTTCTTGGAGTTCTCCGGGACGAAATCCCAGACACGCGTGTATGGGACATGGATGGTGCCAAAGAAATAAGATGGGGGATCTCTCTTGATTGTCCACAGGAAGGAGTTCAGCTCATTTTGCTGGGAGAGAAGGAGACACAGCTGAGTAAGTACACGCATTTATGCCAGGCCATTGCAGCAGAGGGCTTAACGAAAACATGGTGCCAAGCCAGCAGGTCACCTGGCTCAGCAGCTTGCCAGTGTGGCCTTTTCCTAAAGTGACTTTGCTCACATCAAGTCCTCTTTGACCGTTGTTTTTCTCAGGTCTTGAGGTAAAAATTCCATTTTCATTAAATAGAAACCTAAGAATATTGGCTTCGGCTTTCTCCTCCTGAACGGTAACACTGTGTCTTCTCAACAGCAATACCGCCTGCTACATCACCTGGGTATCTACCGAAAGCAGCAGCAGAGCACAGCTATAGCACACCATGATTCAGGCACAACCCTTACCCAACTTCTGCCTTTCATCAAGTCAAAAACTGGTATCACTTTGCTAAAGCAAAGCAGGACAGCAGGATTTCTATCCCCTTCACCTCTCACTTCAGCATAGCAATGCACCTTTCATCAAAGAAACTGCCGTGACACTTAGTCAGAAGGTGGTGCACCATCATGGGTGAACTTCCAGTTTGAGTATGCTGGTTTTGGTTGGGGTGGAGTTAATTTTCTTCACAGTGGCTGCTATGGGGCTGAGTTTTGGATTTGTGCTGAAAATGGTGTTGACAATACAGAGATGTTTTTGTTATTGCTGAGCAGTGCTTGCACAGAGCCCATCCTATGGCTGCCAGCATGCATGCTGAGGGTGCAGAGGATATTGGGAGGGGATACAGTCAGGACAGCTGACTCTAACTGACCAAAACAATATTCCATACCATATGGCATCATGCTCAGCACAAAAAGCCAGGGATGGCAGGGGGAGAGGAGAGGGGACATTCAGAATGATGGGCTTGTCTCCTCAAGTCACTGCTACAGGTGATGGAGTCTGCCTTCCTGGGGATGGCTGAACACCTGCCTGCCCCTGGGAAGTGGTGAATGAATTTCTTCTTTTGCTTTGCTTGTGTGCATGACTTTTGCTTTAGCTATTAAATTGTCATTATCTGAACCCAACACTTTTACCCTTTCAGTGTTCTCTTGCATTCCATGGAATGGGGATTTAATGAGTGTGGTGCTTGGTTAACAGCTGGGGTTAAACCTCAACAGCAAAACAGCAAGAAAATGAGTAACACAAAAGACAGCTGGCAGGCAGACTTGCTGGAGCAGGTAGAAATAAAGTTTTGCACATGGCTGACAGACACCCAGTCAAGACCCCTCACAGCCCAGTACTCTTTCTTGAGTAGCAGAGAAGAGTGTGTGATACATTGGAAAATAAGGGAAAAAAATCTGCAGGTCAAACTTGGCCTGTGGTTTCAGAGTATACACTTGTAAACACAGAGGAATAAAAAAATTTTTTTTTTTAAAATTAGCTTTCAAAATCTCTCAAAATCCACAGCCATCAGGAAGTCAGAATCAGAGTTAAATTTGTTCTGCTGGAAAATACACCTTACAGCATCACCTGAGATACTTCAATACAGGGTTGTAGTGCTCTCAGGGGACAGAGGAGCAGATGGGACAACATGGATCCTGCTTGAATCCTTCCAACACACTTTACACCAGAAGAAGGCATAGCCTTCATCACCCACAGCACCCCACTGCTGCAGCAGCACTTACTGGAGCAGTGGACACAAGCAGTGTCTGTCTGCACAGACAGGAAGAGACTTTGCATGTCTAAATAAGAGAACAGGCTTCCAGATGCACTCCAACATCTGGTCAGCCTTGAGCCAGCAGATAACTCTAACCTCAGCACTGGGTCTAACTGTGCATGTGTGCTGATCTAAGAAGCCTGCCCGACTGCCAAACACAGAACAGGCTGCTTGGAGGAATTTACTGGAAGCACATTGCCTATAAATTTCTGACACTAAAGACTCAGGGTCAGAAAGGTTAACCTGAAAGAAGGCTCTGCAATAGCTCATCCCAGACAACCTTCTCCAGCAGCTCTGTACATCAAAACCAGGCCACAGATCAGGCAGCACTTCAGCAAAGTGCTACCACCAGTCCACTTCACCTGCATGGACTACAGAATATAGAATACCCTGAGCTGAAAGGGACACACAGGGATCACTGAAGTCCAACTCCTGCAGATGAACGGGAGAGCCCGAAGAATGGCATCATGTGCCCAAGAGCATTGTACAAACCAAATATATTCCAATGGACTCTTCAGACTGTTCTGCAGCATATAAAGAGTCACTTCAGACCCTGGCAACACCATTCTACAACTCCAAATCCTATAGGACAGTCCTGGAATGCACACCTGAATTACAGAGTTGAAAAACTCTCCTGAAGACCATGGGAAGAAAGGAGAACAAACATAAAGAGCACCAGGGGGTACAAAAGATAGAGAGCAACAGGCAAATAAAAATCTAATATAGACCTGGGAAGAATACAAGAGAATGAATATGCAAAGTAAAACAAGAGGGAAAATGAGACAGGGTTCTCCCCTGACATCAGTCAGAAGGGGAAAATGAAAGGGCATGCCACTGTGGTGAGAAATGAACTGGAAGTAGTGGTCAGGCAGCAAGGAGGAGGGACCAGAAGTGCTGCTCTCGATCTGCTGCAAGTATAAAGACAGGAGGCACCTGGGACAGGCGTGAGGTTAGGAAGTCAATATTCCTTCTCCTCATGCAAGTCTGATCATGCATGTGGGAACGCACAAAACCAGCTACGGCTGCAAGCATTGCACAGAACAAGTGGTCACCAGCCAGCTTTTCAGCTCCTCAATAAACCCAGCAAAAACGCTCAAGCCCAGATGACTGGTGCCAGGCTGTTAACATGATCATCAGTACTGCTCTGGACTGGGGCACACAGCCCAGCTAGAAAGGCTTTTGACATTAGACTCTTTTTTTTTTTTTTCCCCTCTGCTTTAGCTGCTAGTGGGACCTCTGAAGAAACAAAACAGGCCACCAGGCACAGACTACATGAAGTCTTCCTTTAAAGAGCCTGTACCATAGGCAAAAGGAAAGCAGGCTGAGACACAGCAAAAATTTTCACACAGTTCAGGAGACCTAGACATTACAAAGCAAAGCAGCTGAGCACTCTTGCTGGCACTTGCATGTCAGAAGGAGTAGTTATGAACTTGGGGAATCACCCTAACCACCATTCAGACCTTCCTTCACTAAAAGCTTGGAGCCAGCATGAGAGGACAGAGAAACCTCAGTTTCCCACCACTGATGGGAAACTCCCCGGACCATGCAGGATCAGTTTCTGAGCACCAACAGTTGTTATCATCACCCAGTGACGGTACAAGGGTAGCTCACTCTCCCTCTGAAAGGTGGCACTACAGCTGCTCCGGCCATGCTAGCACCTCACACTCCTTTGGCATCTCCTTTTCCTTCTGAAGTGGAGACTGGAATCCCAGCACTGCTCTGCCTCTGTGCCAGCCTCCTGCAAACAGCCTGTCACTGCTCTGTGCGAGCAAAGCCCTCGGTGTGCCTGAGCAGGTCTGTCTTCCCCTGCTGCACCTTCAGGCACTCCCACCTCCCTGCCCAACTCCTGGAGCTCTCACAAGTCTCAATGCAGCTTCAGAGAGGGAAAAGCAAGGGTATAATCTCACCCCAATACCATAAAAGGGAAGCTGTTAAACAAGCTCTAGGTAGCCATGAAGTAGCACAGGAGCAGTGCTGAGGCTCGTTCAGCATCACACCATACACCATCACTGCAGCACCTCACCTCCCCAAGAGCATGCAGTAGATAGAAGTGCTACAACCCAATTTTCCTTTGCAGTAAGATCCTTTAACACAGCTGTTGCAACAAAAAAAAAGGTGCTTTAAAACAAAAAAATTAGTCAAATTGTTGTCCTGGAGGCTTATGGCAGCTGGGCTGTACAGCTTGAGGAATTTCAGTTCCAGCAGCATAACACCAAAAAGGTTCATTAATAGATCAAGATGCATAGATGCATATTTCTGTCTCCACTCTACAGTCTACAGGTGGTACTATCAATGTATTACTCATCACGGGAAAAGCCCGGAGCAAGTGGAAAGAGAGGCAGTCTCACATGAGATCACAGGTCTCCCAGCTTGCTGCTTCACCAGGGTCTGAGGAATCATCAGAACAAGGTATTTCTGAATGCTCAGCACTACGGCATGGTGCCTTCTCCACTGCCTTACCTTCCCAGGTGAAAAAACTGTCACAGAGAATGCACTGGGACTCATGGGATCCACTCCCTACACAAGATTCGGAAACCTCTTTCCCAATCAAGGCTGCACAGGGTACAAACTCCACTGTTCACTGAGATGCAACAGGGACACATAAGGACAGGCAACACTTCCCCAACATGGCAGGACAACAGTGTCAGCCATTGCAAAAATTCTGGAAAAGCATGGTCCACAACAAGTGTATTGCCTTGGGAGCTGAGGTGCCTTCTTTATGATTAAAAAACCCCAAGCCTCAGATTTTGTCCATTTTAAGTAGCCCCAACAGCTTGCTTTCTCAGCACTATTTATAGATCCATTGTAGGATGCAACCTGTAGTCTTCAAATACACAAATACTACTGTGTTTGTCAGATATCGCACATCACTTCCAGTGAGGCAGCAATGATTCTTCTGAAAGAGAAGTGCCAAAGAAAATCAGAGAAAGTGTCATTTTTTTCAGAGAAACTAGCTCAAATTTGGCCGAATGACGTACTAACAAGAGTAAAATCCGAAAAACATCCAGAAAACAATCCAAAAAACACCAAGAGGAACAAAGAATTCATCTAGTGACAGCACTCCAAACATCTAGAAGAGCATGGGAGTATAAAAAACTAAAGAAAAAAGACAAGACAGAAGGCTGTGGTGATACAGGGAATGAAGGCTCAGAGGGAAAGGAAAACTGCTGTCTAGAGACTGAGGACCTGGATGGGAACTCCAGACATGGACAACCTACACTTGGTCTGCTTCCTTCTAGGTGAGTTCTGCTTCCTTCCATCTTCTGTCTCACCTATGCAGACTATGCATTTCAGGGCACATAGTGTGTACCTCACTGTGCAGGTAGGTGCCCTGTGTGGCTTCACTGTCTTTCAGGACCCCTAAAATACACCACTTGGCCTCACAGCCACACCTTCCAAACCTCAGCCCAGAACTGCACTGTTTCTCAATCCACAATATTCTCGTGTCTTGTTTTTCTTGCTTGCTACAGAAGCCAAAGCGCGTGGCATGCAGTATTTCACTCAGGCAGGCAGCCCTATAACCCTCCCTATATGGCTTTCTCCCTCTCTGTCCTGGCATCATATCTTGTCATGTTCTTTTATACCTAATTGAGGCAAAGATTTTACTCACCATGTTATATGCCCATGCAACCATGGTAATGCACATAAAAATGCTAGCCACATTTTTGAGGTTTTGCCCACCTGCATTACTGACACTCTCAAACTCAGCTTACGACTTAAAGCAGAACTCATTTGGGGATAATCCCTGCACTGGCTACAGCTACTAAAAGAACACATCCAAAGTGTCAGAAATGAAAAATAAAGCTTTTAACTAAAAAGTCACAAGTTAAGAACATACAGATGACTTGCTCTGCTGAAGGGAATATATGGAGAAAAGTAGCCATATAAATTAATTGGCCCTCTATCAGGAACAACACATCATAAAATACTAACTAACTACACCTAGAAGCATTCCACAATTAATGCCTGAATTCTGGCTTTGATTTTTCCAATACACTCCAATGTTAAACAAAAAGAAAGCAGTACCAGACCACATTACTCAGTATCTGGAATATAACCCAAAAAGATTCCAGCATACTTTATTTCAAATTAACTGTTTTCAATGTCTTTTTTTTTTTCTAGAATGATGAGGCACATTATTGGTTGTAGCTTTAGCTATAATTTGGAGTCATGATGAGAAAGCCCTCTGAAGTATTGTAGGTTCATTCCTTGAAATAGCAGTTTTTCAGGTGACAATACACACACTTCTTTCACGGCAGAGACTGAGGCAAGTTGATAAAAAGAAGAAAGTTAGACCTCTCTAAGAGAGGTAAGAAAAGGAATCCTATCAAGAACTAAAGTAAATTAAAAAGCTGTCTGTGGTGATGCAGGAACAAGACAGTGTATTTTTCCTAAGGAGATCATGTAAATATTCATAAGGATAAACTCAACAGTTTTGTAAATAAGGCAGACACTGCCATTCATAGACAGTGTGGTTATTGCCACTGTCCTAATGACCCTCGGAAACGGCCTGCCAATTCCAGAACTACAGGTGGTCTCACATTTTAATGACGGAGTAATCAGCAGATAATTACCTATCATTAAGACATTTCACCTCCAGTCTTGCTAGCAACTGGCAGAAGTCCAGTCAATTGTTCCTGAAAAAAACTTCCTGCATGTCCCACCCAATCCGTGAAGTTATCCGTTTCCACAAGTATGACTTCTGCTCAGGCTCTCAGGAGCTGTCCTCTTTGTCCTTGCTCTCACTAGCTCCTGCAGTAGTTTCATACCAGCCCACAGGCTTCTGCACCTCTTGCCCTCGAGGAGAAGGGGGCACCCACTCCAAAGGCTCGACCCGGCTTTATGGCAGTGTCACAGCTGGCCACCTACAAATCCAGCTGACAAACTGGTTCCAAACAAATTGTAAAGACACCATCCCACAAGGCAGGGCTAAGCTCTGTTTAACTCAAGATCAGGTAGACACCTCCAGTGAAGCACATGTAGCATATGGCTGATTCCATAACGCCCTGAATCCTGGGAAAAGATTTCCTAGGGAATCAGCATGCTCCTTGGGGCAGGAAGGCCCCAAGAACAAGGGCTACATGTAGGTGTGTGAGCAGGTCAGAGAGTGCAGTAAAGTCACAGAGCAGACCTTCTTCAGTTGCAAAACTTTCTCACACCTACCCTGCAGTGAGCCTGCTGTGGCTTTGGCACCTCCCCAGTGCAGCAGGTCTGCACTTACTTCTAAGGGCTTCCAGTTTCCTTATGAGCTGTGCTGGTGGAGTTAACCCTGCCTGGGAGGGAAGATGAAGTGGTGGTACACATATCCCAGAAGCATGTCAGGTCCAAGTAGATGCCAACAGACAGCACAGATGGCCTGTTAACACAAAGTAAGTTCAAGAACGCTTTTCCTACATGTTTTTAGGTACTTTCATCTCAGAAGCTTCAACGAGAAAGACTTTTTCTGATTTTTCACAGAAATGACAGACACCCTCTACACAAGCTTCACACTGGCCATAGCATCACCCCTAACTTGGAGCAGGGATCCTCTGCTGTGCTAGCCACCCACCAGAGCTCAGTCAGCACATGCTGCTCCTGGCTACGGCAGTCAAGCTGCTAAGTTTAGGGGAGGAACAAAACCCAACATAACGTGTCAGCGCGTTTTCACTCCAAATAGCCATTTGCTGGTCCGAACCTGTTCCAGCACGCTCGGCGTTCTAAAGTGGGACGAGGCAGTGGCCCTGCGTGGGATGGAGGCTGGAAGTCACTCCTGGCAAGTCTGTCTTCTGGCGACTAGCGCAGCTCATCCTACTCAACGCAGACAAAAGATCCTACAGGGGTTCACCCCGGGGTCCTCCTCCCCCCGACACCCTCTTCCGTCAGCACCCAGGGATGGGTGTAGGGTCCCAGCACCCTGCCGCGCAGTCCCGGGAAGCCACGGTGCCGCTGCCTAGCGCTCGCCGCCCGAGCAGGGCGCACCACGCCCGCCTGACGGGGGGCTGAGCCGCGGCCGGGACGGCCCTGCACACCATGCCCTCCCGTCACCGCAGCCGCAGGGGGCCAGACCCGCGTCCCCGGCGCTGCCGACACCGCGGGCAGGAGGGCACCCCAAGGCAGCAGGGCACCCCGAGCGGCGCTTACCTTTCTGCGGAGCGGGCAGGCGGCGGCGCGGCCGTGCCGGGCTGTGGCCAGCAGGAGGAGAGAGCCCTGCAGCAGCACCAGCGGCAGCAGCAGCAGCAGCAGGAGGCGCACCCCGCCGGGGCGCACCATCCCCGCGCTAAGCGCAGCCCGGGGACCGCGTCCCCCTGTGCTTTCTGTTTTGTCCCCCCACCTTCCCCTGCTTCCGCACCGCCCGTTTTACTTATTTCTTTTTCTTTTTTTTTT